>JAQGBW010001883.1:0-22718 GCA_034698625.1 Julus scanicus | reverse complement strand
CCTGGCGTTGGTGTTTAGCCCTCGTGTTGCAGAAATAGGCCAACGTTAAAAATCAACAAACAAACAAACAAACATATCAGTTAATTGAAGCCATAGTACATGTGCTGACCCCATTTTTAAAATGACTTTCTTCTCAATGGCTGGACTTACTACAGTGAGGCTAGCAGAGGCAGTAGAGGAAGGAGGAGGCTTTCACTTGTCACAAAAGACTCTTAACTTGATGACCTTGGCTGAGCTGTTTGAATCAAGTGTGCATTGCACCATACATGTGGGCCAAATGCAGATAACCCAGCTGCCCAAGTGAAGTTTGTTTGAGTACCTCTTATGCACCGTTTGAGTACCGCTTATGCACCGTTACGTTTATGCAGATTACAATTTTCAACGGATGAATATTCTCAACATTTTGAAAATCCTCGGGGAATTCTGGCGTTGTACCCATCTTGTGGTGGTTTTGAAGCGATTTGTTATTAAGCGATTTTCCTCATGTTTTCAATTAAGTCTGTCTTCCTAAGCTCATATATAAGGTGTGTTTTACTTCAGCTTTGTGCAACATCTTTGACTTATCACATCTGAACGCCCTTTGCAGAAATGCGCTTCGGTGAAGCCTTATGAAAATCTCCAAAACAACAACAAAAAACTAAAACCGCCTTAATCTTCCGCGCTATTACATAAATTTAATGGAAAAAAAAGTTCCACATTTTTAAGACCCTGCAGCCTTTTGTTGATAAAGTTGGTGAAAAAAATGCCATCACAATTAAAACCTTGTTGCAAAAAAATGTAAGAGTCAACAAGAGAGCTGTTTGGAAACTGATGAAATGCTTCATTTAATATCGCATTAATGGGGATAACATTGGATTAAAAAAACCTTGTTGATTGTGCAAAATGCGTGCGGTAATGACGAATTTTTTAATGAAATCGCTTTTCTTTTTTGGTTTCTTACAGTACGATTGCAGTATGTGCCTCCAAGTTGTATATATGATGCAGATTAGGTTTTTTTCAATAACACCTCCTACTTTCATTATCATTATATTTTTTTTGAAGATTGAAAAGCATCGTTAAATTTAACTCTTAGAAAGCTGACATGAGTTTTTATCATCATGTCAGAGTAAGAAGAGAATTATTGTATAAGCAAGGTACAGCGGAGTTCTTTCTCAACTCGGAGAACGCAATTAAGGTTAATGACATTGATTAAAAACGCTCTACTTGGCCTCTACAGGCTCTGGTAGCTTCTAAAGAGTGTTCAAAGTTGTCTGCTTCTGGTAACAAAAGCATTGATGATAAATATGTGGAAATATAGTACGTAATCACGTGATCAGTTTTTCTATATATGTGACGGCTTTTTTTCTGATGATCCCGGCATGGGTTGATTAAAGGATTCTGAACTTATCATTACGAACACTGTGAGTTTAATCATGTTTCTGAGTAACATTGAGGAAACATAAAATAAAGAGAAATCAAAGATGAACACGACTGTGGTACGTAATATTACCGAGACTTAAAGCTGACTTTCATATGTGAAATACCGTGACAAAATAAACTCCCTAAGCACTTGAGAACTCCCCTTTATATGCAGGTTGTTTTTGAACTCAAGGTACAAACTCAAACTGGTGTTAGAGTGAACTATGGTAAACATTTTTCACAAAAGAAATAATCCTAAAACATGGCAACCCACCCAACCCTGACCTTCTCTGGGCAACATTTTCATAACAAAATGATCGTTAAATATTCAAATATGTGAGGGTCATACATACGACTAACTACATACTTCATGTATGAATATGTGGCGACTATAGACGGACTCTATGGTCGGCCCCAAGACGTTAGGGGAAGCTCTTTAGGGACCACCTTGACCACGAGGGGAACACGTGCAATAGGGTCAAGGAAGTGCCCTTTGTCCAGAATTCGGTCTGTTGCTGTCCAGACCCCAAAAAGACCAGTGGACGTGTTAATCCCAGCTCCACGATCAAACTTTTGTCCTTTTGTCTGCATGTTTCCACATAATTTACCTCACTTCTAGCTGTGTGAATAAAACGTGCTCACCTCGAAAACAAGTGGCTGTTTCGAAACCTCATTTCCAACATATCAACCTCAAAACCAGTCCAGTTTTGATTATGCATTTTATGCTATTGTTTGACTCACTTTGTGTAAATTCGGCTGCTAGCGCACTATTTTTTGGTTTGCGTATGTGCACTGGTTTCTGCGCTCTGTGTGCTGAGCTCAGAATATTGTCTGCTAAATTTTTTGGCATGCCAAACATACGGTGCACATCGGAGCAGAAAAAACGGCGGCAAGCACTGAAGATGTCGCCAGCGCATTAATGCCCTACTCTCACCAGACCTACTATGCTCGGAAAGTAGGCCAATGCGTCACAGCAGATGGCGCAACATTAGCAGATTGCCATTCCGTGAATTCCTACCAAACCGGCAGTAGGCAAGAAATAATACTAAAAAATACCAAGAAATAATATCCGAAAACAAAAATTCTAGCATCACTACAATAAACGAAATAATAAATTTTCCGCAACCATTCGTTATTTTTCGTATTTTGTATTTTTATTAATTATCTTTAATTATTGCGAGCTTTTTCACATAGTTTAATGTAAAATATCAACGAGATTTCAGTGCACGTGATTTTTCCGCTCGTTCCGCTGTATCGTCTGCTAAATATCTTTGACATGCCAAAGATATTTTTTTCCTACGATATGGGTGTGGTTTTTGCTCGGCAAAAATTAACGATGACGTCAGTGCGCATGCGAAGTGCGAAAAATCATGCATAGCGCGCACGAATCCGAGCATCTTCCGTCTGGTGGGAATAGGGCACAAGCCCTCTACACACTAGACTCACTTTACGAGTAATCCGCGGGAAACGTCATCCGCCATTTTTCTCTGCTCTGATGTGCGCTGTGTGTTTGGCATGCCATAGAAATTTAGCAGACAATACTGTACGCTGAGCGCACCACCAGGGTGCATGCACGAATACAAAAACCGTGCACTAGCAGCCGGCTTTACACAAAGTGAGTCTAGTGTGCGAAGGGCTTAAATTCGACTGCTAGCGAATTATGCCTGTGAGCACTTAATATCGTCTGCTAAATTTCTTTGGCATGCCAAACATACGACTCGCATCTCGGAGCGGAGGAATTAAATGGCGCCACTCAAGAGTGAAGTAATCTCGAAAGTAGTAACGGCCACACAATTGCAATATAGCTACTATCAAGAAAACATAAAACAAATTATAAATTATTGAAAACCATAACATTAATTCATGCCTACGCATTACGCTATGCTAAGTTTATATACCAGAATAATGGCCCACTTTAATGTACTCTTATGCGCGTACTGATTTTCATGCATGCACTTATCGTTAGTATACATTTAGAGTACACTCACTGTGAACTCTAAATCACGAACTTTTTGGTTCACGAACAGGGTCAAGGAATGGATTAAGTTCGTAAACCGAGATTCCACTGTAAAAGTATTTACCTATTATACTCATGTGTGTTTTGTTGTTGTTTGTTGCCATACATGTTTTCAGACACATGAAATATGACAAATAATGTTATAAGTAAATGGCCATGCATATGCATGCTGTCATATGGACATAATATATGCGGTATACGTGTTTTACATATTTTTTTCCACTGGGGATACACTATGCCATTCATGCACTAAAGTCTAGGATTAAGTTGTCTCACACTTCTCCATTGCAGTTTTAAAAATCCAAGATAATTTAATTTGGCAAAATGTTAATGCTCCGCAAGCACTGCAATAAATAACGTAGGAATAAAAAAAATACACTCAACATGATTCCTTTTTTTTGGTTATTTCCGGTAATTGCTTTTAATATCATACTTCTCTAATGGCGTCATTAGCCCATGTGCAGCACAGATGTTACACACATCGGAGTAAGAATTAATAAATATCCATGATTTTGTTATCTAAAGCTTGCGCAATAAACTCTGTTTCAAACACAAAAGCAATCCGTGTGTATATTGCTCATGCTCTACACATGACTATACACGTATACTGTACATGGACATGTATAATCACCTAATATAGTTACACGTTTCAGTGTATATCTGAGTGGTGGCGATGCGAAGATATTTGACGCCCACGATATATTTCGAGTTGGGAATTACCCTAACATACAAAAAATATTGATCTTACCTGAATCGTGCACCTTGTTCCAAATAACACAATTCAGATTCCCATAACATTTTGGTTTATTTTAACACCGAATCATGCTTCGAAATTCCATTTCTTTTGCACGCTTCGAAATTCCAATTCTCTGGCATGCTTCGAAATTCCATTTCTTTTGCACGCTTTAAAATTCTAATTCTTTGGCATGCTTTCAAATTCCATTTCTTTGGCACGCTTCGAAATTCCATTTCTTTTGCACGCTTCGAAATTCCATTTCTTTGGCATGCTTTAAACTTCTATTTCTTTGGCAATCTTTGAAATTTCATTTCTTTGGTATGCTTTGAAATTCCATTTCTTTGCAATGCTTTGAAATTCCATTTCTTTGGCACGCTTTGAAAATTCAATTTCTTTGGCATGCTTCGAAATTCCATTTCTTTGGCATGCTTTGAAATTCCATTTCTTTTGCATGCGTTGAAATTCCATTTTTTGCATTCCATTACTGCATGCCCAACCAGTGTTGGGCAGTAATTGAGTACATTAAATGAAATTCTGCAATTCAATATAAGTGGACAATATCACAATTTCACATTTTGTTAAAAAAAAACGAATAACTTCACCTGATTATTATAATAGCATTTTTTTTTCTTTTTTTTTCTAAATTGACATTAATTGCCACGCTATTATATTTTTCTAATGACGTCATTAGCCTTGTACCTCACAGATCTTTGTTGTTGGTTAAATCTGGAATAGCAGTAATTAACAACAGTAGTTTTTTTTTTCTTGGGTAATACCAAAGCTGGTGCCTGGAAATCTGAGATTTCCAGCTGTTGGAGGGACCCCGCAAAATAATGTGGGTCATATAAAAGTAAATTCTCATTTTCAACGCTGATAGGAGCAGGTTTCAGCTAAGACCCTAACAGAGTTGATTGCTTGGCTTTAACGGCACGAATAAATTCTGTTGCTATTCTGCATTTAGGTACAATAAAACGTCTACTCCGCAATAGCAGCAATTTCGAAAAACCGAAATACGTCGTCTTGGGGCTTTTGGAGGACTGCCATGGACTAATGGAAAGCTCAATGTAAGGTGCAATGCTCCATGGGAAGGTGGGTCAACCAAAGGGGCTGATTCAATTTGCCCACACACAAAAATGAGATTCAATCAGGGACCATTCAAAAAGGAACCAAGCTGAAAAAAGTATGTAACGGAATATGCCATATTCCCATATACTAGCTGTACAGTATGCCTTTATATGACAATTTGTTACGTGCCATTAAAAAAGGGCCAGGGTTTAAAAAGTATGTAAGGGCATATACCGTACAGTATGCCCTTATATGGCAATAGGTGGTATATTCTCTTATGCAATTTTCCCAACCATACACAATGACCTAAATCAATCACTTGATGCGAACTTACTTTTTGAATGGTCCCTTATCTCCTTTGGGCTTTCCAAATGTTTGTTGAATAAAAGCCCATTTAGACGCTTTGCAGTATGCAATTTCACCTGCCATTTATTCCAAAGTGAGGGAAATTTTAGTGAGCAAATTAAAAGACCTGGCACCGCGTTTATTTCCGTGGCTCCACCACTTTCTTCCCAATTTCATCGTGTTATGACTTGAAACGAAACGATGAACCAAAAACATGACTGAATTCCCTGAAAATTCTACTTAGTACGAAATACTTCCCTCTCACAATTTGAAGAAATTGCATTCTTGTTGGGCAGTAATTGAGTACATTGAATGCATTTGAGTAACGAGTGAAGGAGTACTGAGTGTAAAGAACAATTGAATACAAAATGTAAAAAATATTTAAATGAAAATGTACTCAACACGTACGAGTACAATTCACTCGATTACAAAAATGTACTTACGAAAGGGTGATTACGAATGTCCCCGAGTATTAACGTAATCTGAAATTATGAGTACCGATGTAATCGAGAATAAATATTAAGTAATTGAGTCGCATTTAATACATTTGAGTAATCAGAATGAGTAACTTGAAACGAGGGTCATCTTTAAAGCGAATAGGAATATAGCCTAATTTTAACATTTGACTTATGATCCTTTTTTAATCGAATGTACTGTTCTTTTTTCCTCCTTTAATTATTAAAATTTTGCTAATTTAAAAGATGTTTAATTATGCTCTCATATTTATTACAATTTTTTAAATTTTTAAGTGCTTCGGTTTGAACTAAAACATGAAATGTTTTCCGAGTGTTCACCGAGTTCCCTAAACAAGACATTTGGAATCTACCATGCTCGTAATCAGTACTCATATCCATGAGTGCAAGTTATCCGAGTCCGGCTACGATATAACTCGTACTGTGGAGTATGAATCCTCAGGTACTCGTAATCGGCACTTCTGCCCACGAGCACATATTTTCCACAAGTCCGATTATTTCATATTACTACTCTACTTATTCTATAGAGTATAATTCCACTGCAATCGTAATTAGTACTCCTACTCATGAGTACAATTTGTCCAATTCTGGTTGGTATATCCATAGGGGTACTCAAACTTTTCACTTGGGTGGTTGAGCTATCTTCATTTGGCCCACCTATGGTGCCTTACACAATAGATTCAAGCAGCTTTGCCAAGGTCAACAACTTGAGTGTCTTTTATGGCATGTAAACAAATGAAGCTTACACATGCCTGCCTCCTTTGTTCTCCAGACCTTCAGCAAGCCCCAGTGTAGTAGGTCCAGCCAATGAGAAGGTGTCATTTTAAAAACTAGGTCAGCACATGTACTGTATACTGATTGATAATTGTGGATTGATTAAGAATGAATTTTGTGACTTTTTATGCAGAAATGTTATTGGATTGGTGTTTTTATTGCTCTTTGAGTGTTTTATGATAGTGCTTACCTTTGTGGTTGTGTATTGCTATCATTAATAAATAAAAAAAATATCCCCAATTAACTGGTAAACTGCAGACATGTGCGAAATTTTCGTGTTCTGTTTGAGTATCCCTAAAATATTAACCTTGGCATGTATGCTCATACATGTTCAATTTTTGGTTTGAACATGTACGGACTAACTGATATGCTTGTCGCCCTATACATGTCTCATGTTTTTTACCTCCAGGGTCACATGTTTGGTAGCAACTTACTCGTATTAACATATGATTTTGTCGTTTTATTGATCACTGCGGTTTGCTTCAAATATTTGCCATTATTGTCTCGTATAAATTGTTAAAATGCAAACAGCACTTTAGGAATCCCTCGTGATTTTCTGAGATCTAGAGCAAGAACCGTTGAGAAATTTTCAAATAAGCTTACAGCACCCTCGCTTCTCCTTCAGCGGTACTCGAGTGCAATACGAGTGTACAAGTCGCTAATTAAAATGCATACATTAGCACACAGCTGTGCCCCTTTTCGACTCCTTCGATGCAAATTATAGAAAATAAGCCATTAAAACAAGGAAATGCATTTGTTGCAATTTAATTTATCGAATGCAAAATGCCTTAAATTCTTATATGCCCTTTACTGGGCGTGCGAAATCCCGCTTTTTCGGTCCCTCACCTAAAAACAATTTTTCCATACAGAAAATGGCTTGTTTTCTAGCAAAATAACTCAGGGCTGTGGATAGAAATGCATATAGTGCCATATTTAGGAATACGTGAGAATCAGAAATATGGAAATGTTGCGCGTAAAGCCAAGTCCACACCAAGGAAAGCACTGAGCAAAAGCATTGTTTTCAAAAGCATGTTTTCGATAAAATTTGCTTACCAAGTTTCCGTCCTGATGTTTGCGCAAACTTCTAGGATTTCAAACGCATGCTTTTAAAAACTCGCCGATCGTCGAAGAGGCGGTCAGTATCAAAGAAAAAAAATGTACCCACTTTATAGCGCTTGTACCAACGCATTTCCTCTATTCGGCGAAATGCTTTCAAAACCATGGTTTTGAAAGTAAAAAAGCCTTGAAGTTTGCTGAAACATTGGGGTGGAAACTTGGTAAGCAAACTTTTATCGAAAACATGCTTTCGAAAACCTTGCTTTTGATTCGTGTTTTCGTTAGTGTTGGCCCGGCATTGAACGGTCAGCGAAATACTTTAAAAATCATATGCTTTTGTTTGCTGAAACATTGCGACGGAAACTTGATTAACAAACTTATCAAAAATATTGCTATATATTGCTCCGTGCTTTCGTTAGAGTGGACCCGGCATTGAACGGTCAATGAAATACTTTCACAAGTGTATGCTTTTGAACTCAAAAAAGCCTAGAAGTTTGCTGAAACATTGGAATGGAAACTTGGCAAGCAAACTTTTATCAGATCTTTGCTTTTGCTGGTGTGGACTAGGCTTAAAGAACAATCCGGTTGGATTCTGTGTTATGAATATATGTGCTGCACTCCTTGCATGCTCCCTCCCCCAAAATAGTGGGTTACGTGCTTGCCTCTCGATCCTAAGATTCGAGGTTCGCTCCCCGATCGTAGTCGGTGGGAATTTTTATGGAAAGGAGAAATTCCCCAAGTTGCGGAACTTTCAGATGAGAGTTTAAACCGAGGTCCGGTGTTGATTGTAGTACCTGGAAGTCCCCGTCTCCTCGTACACTGCAAAAACTAACGTCTTAATTTAAGACTCTTACTTGTTGACAAAATCAAGACTTTTTTTTTTTTTTTTTTAATAAAAAAACCTTAAGCGTCTTTTTTTAAAATAAGAAACTTTTTGTGTCATATTTTAGAAATAAGATACTTTGTGTCTTGACAAGACGTCTTCATTTTGTCTACAAGAAATGTCACGAAAAGAGTCTTAAATTAAGACTTGTTTTTACAGTGTAGGCAAAATTCCCAGGTGTTGAAGGCTTATCCCCTGCCTTTAGTGTTTAGCCCTCGTGTTGCTGAAATACTAGGCCAACGTTAAAATCAACAAACAAACAAACTGGTCCATATTTGCTTTCAGCATTTGAGAGTATGAATATGTATGGACGAATATATAAATAGTCCACTCGCACACTGTTTGTTGTTGCTGGATTCTTGTAGTCGCTTAACCCCTTTTTCTCTCCTAAGCAGTTAAATGTTGATTAGTATGCGAATTTTATCAGATATGGTTCAATGATTTCAAAGTCAATAACTCGGCGATTAATTTTCCAGAAGCGCATCGCAGCTCTTGAAGCTGAAGCAGCTAGCGAGGTCTTTTCGGTGCAATTTGCTTCAAAGCCGACTGATTTTTGCTATGCTAAATGTTACAAGTAGCGATATAGTACATATCCTATCTTGCCCTGGAGGGAACTGAAGCGAAATATTGGACAAATATTTATTAAATTTACAAACGCGTAACTGTAGGATGCGCCAGTGAATACAACGGTGCCATTAATTTTCCTTGTCTGTCAAGGGATTCATTTTATATGGATTTTGGCAACTGGAAACGAGAGCATCGAAAGCGTGTTTGGGCGAAGGCCAACGTGGCTTTTCAATAATATCACGTGAGCAGGATTTTTTTTTACAACTGTGATTTCTGTCTTTCATACATATCCAGTTGTAGTTTAATGCCTGCTAGAGTTACTGTTAAAAGGCAGTGGTACTCGGGTCATGTGCCACTGGAACCACACAGTGGCGACTATGCCACAAAATCCCATATAGTATATCCTCTTTTCTTATAATTTAGGATTTTCAGTATATAGTAACACGATATCCTTCATATTAACGTATACACGTTCTTAACTACAATGCTCGTGACAAGAACTTGATTCTATCGCCAAATAGCAATACCTCGACTGCCGGCAATAATGAAAATCCATCTGTTCCAAATAACGCAATCCAGAATTCCATACAGTTTTAAGTTTAATTTAACACTAAATCAGAATTTAACAAATCGAAATAACAGCTCTAAAAGTCTACAATTAAATTCATGAATTATTATACTCAAATTGAAGGAAATTGTACTTGTATTTTTGCTTTTAAAATCAGATAAGATGCACTCAAATCCTAGTTTTTTCAATATTTTTTCATCTCTGTTACATTTTTCGCATTTAATTCTATTTTGAAATTCCATTTCTTTTGCACGCTTTTAAATTTCAATTTCTTTGGCATGCTTTAAAATTCCATTTCTTTGGCATGCTTTGAAATTCCATTTGTTTTGCATGCTTTCAAATTCCATTTCTTTGGCATGCTTTGAAATTCCATTTCTCTGCATGCTTTGAAATTCCATTTCTCTGCATGCTTTGAAATTCTATTCCTTTGGCATGCTTTGAAATTCCATTTCTTTGGCATGCTTTGAAATTCCATTTCTAGGGCACGCTTTGAAATTCCATTTCTTTTGCATGCTTTGAAATTCCATTTCTCTGCATGCTTTGAAATTCCATTTCTCTGCATGCTTTGAAATTCCATTTCTCTGGCATGCTTTGAAATTCTATTTCTTTGCGTACAATGGCCGTTAACTTACTTACCTAATCGTAATGAATTTTGGAGTAATGTTCAACAATTTAAAAATGTTGACTCGTAATTGCCCTCGTTCATGTTAAAACGGTATGCAAATATGTTTTAAATATCTTATAATTCATCCTTTTTAAATAGTAGCTACTTTAACTGCACTACTGGAAAGCCATCAGTGATTGCCAACTTTCTGGGGTTACCTATATATATATTTTTTTTTTTGGAAAACGTTTTAAAACTCGATCCTAAATATATGGCGAAATAGTCTACCCCAAGATTCTAGACACAACTTCCGCTCCCCAAAATGTAATTCCATATACGGCCTTGATTTAGCCTAAGGTCTCTCTCTCTATCTAGAGTTTCCGCGAATCTTCTAATTAGAATTGTGATATCCCAGTGAATCATTCTTTATCCAAAACAACAAGTATGGTTCCATCAATTTCGTTGTAGTGGATGCGTGCACTTCTGTGAAACGTAATAAAAAAAATAACAGAAGCTGGAGGAAATGCATGGTAGGGTTAAGTGAATGTCTCGTCGAAGAGTACTAAAAACACGAACGATGGGCTTTTTTTTAATGCAGGCTTCAGCGTCTATAAATTAGGCAGTTCAGAAAGCACGCAACTCTGTTGCCAGCATCTGATAAGACATGCCGAGAGGGCCGGAAAATCAATTTTGGGAACGTTATTGAGGATGAGCATGGTGATGAAGAAATGGAAATGCGTTCGTGGATTGTGCTAGCCATAAGAACCTATTATCAGGGAGCGAAAGACCGGATCACGTGGGGGTACTTGTTCACACTGGAGAAATAATTGCCACTATGACGTCAAACGACCAACCGTACATCATCCTACGCTGGAAATCCGAAGCCACTTGCAACACAATTCCAAGGTTCCAAGGATTTTTTTACAGGAAATGTTATGTATGTGGCATTGCAGAATGGATGGCGTATTTTGTCGACTTAGGCCTTTACAGATTAAAATGTAACCTTTCTCTTGATTGTATAAGTTTGTGTTAATAATAATGACATCATCATTATAATACAATGCTCGCAATCCTTGAAAAATGATTATTTCATTATGGATCCACTGTGAGTCATAAAAAAGTAGAACCCAATAAAAAAAATCACAACTTCGTGAGAAATGCTTAGATTTAAATGAAATTTGACACTTACATAGAACAGTATAGTGTAAGTGCAAAAAACGTGTTCCTGGCATGAGACAAATCTCGGATTTTTTCATTTTTCAACAAGACCCCACTCACCGTGCTCGAGAAACAATTGAACCGTGGCAACGGAAAACTCCACGGTTCATCTAACCCAACCACAGGCCACGAAACAGTCCGGACTCCAATCCGGTGGAATACAAAATTTGGGGAGTTCTCCGGAAAAAAAGTTTACAAATCGAAGTTTGATAATATTAAAGACTCGAAACTTCGAATTAAGAAAACTTGGACCGAACTCGACCGGCGTATAATTGATTCTTCCACCGAAGAATGGAGCGTTAGACTCCGGGCTCGCGTAAAGGCCACCGGAGAACATTTTCACCACATTTTTAAATTCATATTTGTTCCTACACTATTTTTCAATGTGCAAGTGTGAAATTTCATTTAAATCGAAGCATTTTTCACCAAGTTGTGATTTTTTTTTTTATTGGGTTCTACTTTTTTATGACTCACAGTGTATATTTGTCAATCTTATATGGACAATATTATTTTCTTCATGCAGCCTACATCAATGGTTGCCCATATGTATTTTTTGATGAAGTATATTCATATTGACAACAGTTGCCATTCAGAAAAGCACGTTGCATGTAACATATTGATCCATGAGTGGTATTGGCAAAATATTGACGAAGAAGGGACAGATGTTTGCTTTTGAACAAATGAAAAAACCTTCCCATCTTAAAACTAACAACCTTTCGATACACGGCTATCAAATTTTGCTCTTTTGGGATTATTGCTGCTAAATCTCTTGTGTAAACCTGTGATCAGCAAACATGAACGTCGTTTCCTTGACAGTTTTCCTTAGCAGTTTTCGAGCGGAAATACAATAAATTTAGACCAATTGTTTGCATGATTACCTTTAGCAAAGAATAGAATTACTACGATGATTCAAATGTCAGCAATTATAATCCGAAAGAATATACGTTTACAAAATCATAAGCTCAAGATCGAATTTAAAGTAAGTATTGCAAACTGGCAATATCCTGTTACCTTTTTTCAAATATTTAGGACAGCATGCATGTGTTTTTAAATTTATTTTCCATTTTTGCAAACAGTTCAACCGGAAATTGCATTACATGAATTTCTATAAGAAGCCCCTTTTCATACATTCTAGGTCAAAAATACAGTACAGTGGAACCTCGCTTAACGAGAACCTCGCAAAACGATCAATTCGCATAACCAGTGACGTGGATAGGGGAATCCCCGAATTGTGCGATTGTTTCGTTAATTGTTTCGCCTCCGGAAGGCTTACTACAAGCAGGTCCCAACTGTAACAAGTCTTCAATAGATGGCGCTAAAAGTCACTGGCTAGGGGTAGAGCATTATGACTCACAACTACAGTCGCATTATTTTATTTATTTTATTTATTCATTCATTCATTCACAAATCATAGGTTACATGATCCGGTAAACAAACAAATCCACTAACACTCAAGGAGCACTACAAAAGGGAGATACAAAAATCCCATACACAGCTTAAAAATGAACCGACAATCATTACAATCCTAAAATTACTAAACAACTTCTTTTATCTAAATAATCGACTAAATATAAAAAAATAAAAAGGGGGAAATATCCTGCACCCTTATATATTAGACCTAAGTACCAAATGTATACTGGTCATGTAGTCCTTTGATAATAAAGAAGAGATTTTAGCAACCAAACTCACTGTTGACGTGATCGACATCACTGTGTTTTTTTTTCGAAATGCACCTGTACCTGATAATGGGAATATTTTACGAAGAATGAGTTCGGCAGTTGAACAAATTAAACTCGATTTAGACGGTCTGCGCATGACGGATGGAAATTTATCGTTACATATGCATAAAACGAAGTCCTGTCGTCAACATCGCATGCTAAACTCAATTTAATGTGGAATTTCACATTTGTACCGAACATGCGTACATGCGGTCAAAATATAAACGTAACTAAACAGTTTCTTGTATGCTAAATCTCTCTAATGTTGGATGTAATTTGTGTAAAATTGATTGCTTATTTAAATTGCACACTGTAAAATACTAAAATCTTAATTTAAAACTTTTAGTGTCAATTCTTGTAGACAAAATCAAGACATTTTACGTATTTTTAAAATAAGACACAAAGTGTCGCTGCACAATTTAACGTGATCAACTGTATATGGAAATATGTGTGAAATTATTGGATATGTTCATGTTACGGTAGAACCTGTCTAAAGGCATACTCTTGGGGCTGGTGACAAGCATGCTATTAGACGAGTTATGCTTTTAGACAGGTTAAGCAGCCGACATGCTGACATTTTTTGCAGATCCATTGTTGTTACAGTGGAACCTGTCTAAATGCATCCTATGTAAATGAATCACCTCTCTAAATGCATAAAATGGGCTGCAACCGACTTGGTAAACTGTCTGTCTAATTGCAAAACCTGTCTAAAAGCATATTTTTCACCGGTCTCAAGCATATGCATTTAGACAGGTTCTACTGTATTTCCTTTTAAAATTATTGGGGCCAATAAAAATAATTCACTATTACTTTAAGAAGGTTTATTCATTTTTATACGGGTCTCAAGTCGGGACAGGCAAATGTTATGTTTTTAGAGAGGCTATTCATTTACACAGGATACATTTAGACAGGTTCGTCTATTTATCGTAAAAAAATCCAAAATGCTAATACCAACTTCCAGGTGGGCTGAGTCTCACAATATGGGCGATCCAACACAAATGGGAAGTGTGCGCACAACAGAGAATGGAGTTATTATATTATTTAAGGGCAGAAAATGGAATATGTGCCGAATTTCTCCATATGTCACTGTTGACCTCCCCTTAGACCTCCGGAGGGGATTATTTGAATGCACAAAATATTCATGCATGGGATCTTGTAACCATTGAAAACGACAGTTGAAGAAATATATTATGGAATACTTTAATTGATGATGCATTACCAATTACTTATAATGATGTACTAACTGTGAATGTAAAATAGCTGATGTGATGTAATTAACCGGTAGTTGTACCAGGAATGCTGATACTGAGTTCCAAATTAAATTAAATAAATAAATGTGTATATAAAGTCCCCCAATTGCTCGACGGTTCCGAATATGGATTAGAAGTGACCTAAAATCACCCGAGGACTTGGGAGTAAAATCGTAGCACGACCCCTTCTTGAATTATGTGAAATGCTCAGTACTTTACTCCCTCCATAAAATTAGGCCCCTTGCCCCCGTTGAGTTCCACTTGACCAAACTCGACATTCGAACAGAATCCATTAAGTCCATCCAGAATGGGCGAAATGCCTGAACGAAGCTGGCCTACAGGGGACATTATTGGCAGCACGGTGACACGAAAGAAGACCAGTTACGGAGCAAATGACTCGTTCCGGCACATGGAATGGGTCCGGTGAAGTTATTTCATGACGATGTATATCCCAAGAAGCTCCTTACAAAATTTACTGCTGTTGACCGATCATAAAACGAAGCAAAAGTTGATTTTTTTGTAAACGGATTTTGGCTAAACTAACGTTTGGATAAAGGTTAGTTAAATGGGAAAGCAAAAACGATATCATCCTGCTACAAAGTGAGTAATTGATATGGCACCACAAGGCTCCGCTTATCTCGCCAGGGGGTGAATTTCGCACTGCAAAGGGAAACATCTCATTTTATTTTTTTTAAATTTACAACAGAGTATACTTTAATCCACCCCTTGATAACTAGCTGCTTAATTGATGGATGTTTCCCCTATCGCAGTTATAGGACATGGAATAATCTCCCAATATCATTAAGGAAACAATTATACGTGTGCTCTACCCTTTCCTGTCGATTTACGTGCAAACACTGGAAAGCAACTGTTAAAAAATATATAATAGAGATGTGATAATGGCTGTGATGAGTGTTTATAGGATGTTGATGAACGGATGTCAGGTCCGTGAGTTCGTGTACGTGAGTTAGGGCATACAGTATGTCAGCGTGCGGGCTCGATTGTGATGTGTGGACATGGGTTAAATATGTACTCGTTGAGTGTAGTGTTTTAAATAAATAAATAAATAAAAAATAAATAAATGCATTTTGAATTAAGATGGATCACAACCCTATCATTTTCAATGGGTAAGATTTGCGAAGATACTCACAGTTGAATGAGGGAGGTTTGGGTGGGGGTAAGAATTGTTTGGGGTGGCTTGATGGATCAGCAAGGGGCTTCACTTGTCGTTATTTACTTTGAAATGGTAAATTTTTTAAAGATTAATAAACAAGTTTGAAAAATGTCCATTATTTTGCACACACTGCCAGCAGGTGGCAGCGTGAGATAGGCAAATTGTGAATGCAAAAATTTAAATAATTATTTAATTTTAAAAAAATCTACTATTTTAAAGTGAAAAATGACAACTGAAGTTCCTTGCTGATTTATTAAGCTATTCTAAACAATTTTTATTTTTACTAATCTTTTTTGTTCGTAATCCCCATTAAGACATTGAAGTAAAAATTGATGCAATTTTTGTACATTTTTTAAAGCCAGAGTACATGCAAAACACGATTTTCATAAAATGCATCTTGAAATTAAATTTCCGTTTTCAGTACTCTAAGGATTATGGGTATTCAATTCAAACCAAATCAGATGTATATAATTTGAAGATGCATTTTATGAAAATTTGTTTTGCATGTACTCTGGATATAAAATGTACAAAAATTGCATCTATTTTTACTTCAATGTCATAATTCCAAATGCATTTAAAAAATAAAATTAGATGTTTCACTTTGCAGTGTACGGACATGTTCCCATGTGGTAAACTTCCGACATGTCCGCACATGTCCAAATTACGTTTACGAACTTCCAATACGTCTACACGTTTCCAACCTCCAACATGTCCAGCTTTCGACATACCCACACATGCCCCAAATTCTGACATGACCATGCATGCCCAAATTAAGACACCTCCACGCGTGTTCAACTTCCGACATGTCCACACTTTCGCAACTTACGACATGTCCACACTTTTTCAACTTCCGCCATGTCTACACTTTCACAACTTCCGCCATGTCCACACTTTCACAACTTCCGCCATGTCCACACTTTCGCAACTTACGACATGTCCACACTTTCGCAACTTACGACATGTCCACACTTTCGCAACTTCCGACATGTCCACACTTTCGCATCTTCCGACATGTCTACACTTTCGCAACTTCCGACATGTCCACACTTTCGCAACTTCCGACATGTCCACACTTTCGCAGCTTCCGACAAGTCCACACTTTCACAACTTCCGACATGTCCATACTTGTCTAAAAATCTGATATGCCCCTTCTTGATACAAACCACACAAGGAGCATGCTGCACCTCTAGAATTTGAGTAAGAGGTAATGAAATCCATTAGTCATCACCTCGAACATGTCAGATCTCGCATTAGTGTCCTCCACCATGTGTGTCTGTCGGATGGAGCGACTTATTCGCAGTTGACTGTTTAGTGCGTCTACAGCACGAAATTCCACGAGTACGTATTGCTTTTGTTGTACATTTTATCTCGTTTCCTTTATTGTTGCTTATCCCTGTCGATTCTTCTGGCTGTGTAGATTGTCGCACATTTGTCCCTTAATGCCAAATATGCGACCAATTACGTCGCAATCGCCCGCACGTTTCACAAAGCGTCCGTTTTATGACTCCAAAAAGTGCTCGGAATGCGTTTTGGCGACGTGACTTCGCTGCTGGACAACAATAACAAAATGGAATTTCTGTTATTTTTACACCGTAATGGCGCTGCCAACGAGGACGCAATTCCTGGGACATTGTTGGTGTCAACCCAATTTTTGCAGCAATTACGGGAATTGGAAAAAGCGACGCCGTGCCAACGACGCTGCAAATCAAAACTTATTAAAACAAGATGGGATTTCGTGCGGTGTGACAGCGATGACTCAAGTTTTACACCCATACAAGATCGACATTTGATTGGCTCAATCCGCTCGTGTGGAATCTGAGGACATTCACTCCATGGCTTCACTGCAATAACAAATATCTTAATTTAAGACTCTTATTTGTAGACGAAATCAAGACTTTTTACACGTCTTAAAATAAGACAATTTTAACATCCTTTTTAAAAGACACTTTTTGTGTCTGATTTTGAAAATAAGATACTTTGTGTCTTATTTTTTTTTAAAAAAAAGATGCGTAAAAAGTCTTGTAGACGAAATCAAGACTTTTTACGCGTCTTAAAATAAGACAATTTTAACATCCTTTTTAAAAGACACTTTTTGTGTCTGATTTTAAAAATAAGATACTTTGTGTGTTTTTTTTTGTCTTGATTTCGTCTACAAGACTTTTTACGCGTCTTAAAATAAGACAATTTTAACATCCTTTTTTAAAATAAGACACTTTTTGTGTCTGATTTTAAAAATAAGATACTTTGTGTCTTATTTTTTTTAAAAAAGACGCGTGAAAAGTCTTGATTTCGTATACAAGAAATGACACGAAAAGTCTTAAATTAAGACTTAAGTTTTTACAGTGTTGAGGCTGCTATACAGGGTGGCCACAAAATGGGGGGAACCTTTTTTCATAAATTCGTAACTTTTTTTGTTTTTTAGTCAAAGTAAATCCAATTTTGCACAAATATAGGCAACAAACGTACAAACAAAACAGCTTGTATTCGGTGTCCTCCATTCGCTGCACCACATGCGGCATCGGGCAATTGTCGAGTCGCGCGTACTGTTTGATCGAGTGCATCCCGAGTGGCCAGAATTCGGCGTCTTAACTCTTTGACATCAAGAATTTTTGTTCTGGTACACTTTTTGCACTAAATTCTCCCATATATATGGTATTTTCGGACTTGTTTGTGTCCCGGCAAGATGGTGCACCGGCACGCGCCGCTCTAGAAACCGTTCAACTTGTCCATCGAGAGACTGTGTATTTTATACCACCTTCCCTTTGGCCACCTAATTGCCCTGATTTGAACCACGTTGAGTATTCCATCTGGGGGAATTTGATGCAAAAAGTGTACAGAACACAGATTGATTAGATTTGTTAGAGAGTTAAGATGCTGGATTCTGGCCGCTCGGAATAAACTTGATCAAACTGTAATCGGCTCGGCAATTGCCCGATGGTGCAAGAACTGCAGCGGATGGAGGACACTTTGAGTACAAATTGAAATAGCTGTTTTGTTGGTACGTTTGTTGCCTATATTTGTGCAAAATTGTATTTTGATTGTAAAATAAAAAAGTTATGAATTTATGAAGAAAAAGGTCCCCTCTTTTTGTGACCACACTGTATTGGTTATGAACATGAAGGATATGTAGTAGTGTAGCCCCTTGTAATACCCGTTTATTTCCACCATTTCCATGATCCATTGATCGTTGTGTAGCCTTTTTACCACCTGTCTTCCTCCAGGATGTAATTTCTAGCTGCATCTCTGTAATCCAGCAAATTAATTTTTGTAATGCAATCTTGGCATCGGTGCCAAGATGGAAATTAGCCCACTGAACCCTGCCCATATCTCAACTTCATAGGATATTAAAGAGTGTATTGGTATATAGCTACAGAACCTCCTGCCAAATTTACCTCGAGTTGCCTGCTAATTACACAGTGTGTAACGTTATTATGTCCTGACAACAGACATACTCCCTGACACGAGAGCATACAAAGGCTTAAAAATAGCTCCTCTGACTTGTTTTGCATTCTGCGAGTACTGTGTTGTCTTGCGAATCTTAAGATGCGATCGATGCAGCATGTTGCACCTTTATTTTTAAGCTCAACTTTGCACAGTGAAACAATGCAAACGGATTCACAGCATCTTATGTTTGGAGTTTTCCGCGCAATTGACCTGATAAAATAGTGGAGGTATAAAAGCCGAACCTATTGCGAAAAACAAAACGACGGATTATATCCATCGTCCTTTGTTTCAGTGCCATTGTTTTATAGAGCTTTACGGCACACTATATTGCAAGAAGTCCCTGTGGCGACCACGATTTGATTAGATTAGATTGGTCAATGTGTTTGGACGATGAGATGACTTTGGGATTAGCTAAAGTAAAAAAATTGGATTATTGCTTTCAAGGCAGAGGTTTCTCACCTAAATTATGGGGTGATCGGGTGATACTGGGTCGCGCGTAGGGTCACATATTGTTTTGCATTTATAATTATAGAAATCTCTTTATGGGTCAAAATTTTAGAGAGGCGTTTAAATTCAATTCAATTTATTCAATTCCACACTACAAGTGTAAATCGGGACTAAAACCCTCGTTTCGAGATATATACATTTAAAAATCACGATTTTACCTCAATTACAAGGAGCCGTTGCATATCACACAATTCACATAAAAGCAATAAAACATAATATATAATATAATATAATATAAAATAAGTATATGGACTGATTGATTTTAGTTACAGTTTTATTTATATGTACTTGGAAATTAAGTTGAGAGTCAAACCAGACTCCCAGAATTTTTATTCAGTTGATGGCATTTTGATGCCAGTTGAAGTTAAATACGGGGAAATGCGTAGTGGTGCGATTCTCTCGTAAGCGGAAAACTCACCAACCTGAGTATTTTCCTGGTGGGCTGTCGTTAATACTGTCAAGTATCTGGGGGTTTATATTATTAAAAACCTCTTTCGGAATCACAATTTCACAAAAATTGTAGGTGCATCGGACCAAAGCCTTGGATTTGTTTAACGCGTATTTCGAGAATGTGCGTAAAATGTAGCAGAAACTGGCTACGCTACTCTGGTTCGCCCTACGTTGGAATATTGCGCTCCTGTTTGGAACCCTCGCAGGATGGTTCATATTCAGGATATAGAGATGGTCCAGCGAACAGCAGCCAGGTTCTTTAAGGGCGATTACTGACATTCCGCGAGTGTGGCAGAAATGCTCACTCTCTAAATTGGGACACGCCGAGGTCCAGACGAGAAAAGTTATCTATAGGGTTTTTCAAACGTTTTTAATCTTTCTCGTAATTCAAAAATATTAAGGCCTAACGACCACTCTAGGAGTAGACATAATCACTCAAATCCTTTGACATTGGCTTCGTGCCAAGACGGATGCTATAGGAATTTCTAGGGATTTTGGTGAGGTGCATGGTGCTGATGGGTAACACTGTTAATAAAGTATAAATAAATCCAAGATGGCGATCGTGCAAGTTATTTCTATGCTTTAATCTACACAAATATCACTCAAATACCAGGGAGTGACCACAATTTAGCCTTCTTTTTCAGTGGGATTAGACGATGGAATTGCCTTCCTGGCAAAAGTCCAAATTTAGTAAAAATTTAATCTAACAATGATGTCTAAGTCGCTATTGACTTTAATAGGGGAGCATTCTCCTGGAATTGGACACGATCCCACTACCATGTGGCATTTATTAGATGACTGTAGGGTATTGAGTTGAATTGAATTGAAATTGGCTGAATCCTTCCACCTTCGGGCTCCTGAAAGTGAATGTACGAGGCACCATTCACCGTCTTGCAAACAATGGGATTGGGCCATGAAAACGTTTTGACTGTCTAAAAACTGTACAATGATGGTAATTAACAATTGAGTAATAATTCAGAGTCGTTGCCCAAGTATTTTGAACATTTCATTTTCAGCATGCCTTGTTCAGATTCCTTGTTTAAAAAAATGGTGTTCAAGTAATTTGTTTTATTTATTCTTAAATAAATGTCAGCTATTAGGGTCTAGCTACCATCTAGCTGATATTTTCCCTACATCCTCCTTCCCTTTTAAAAAATACTGTCTGGTTTTTTTTAGGAACGCGAAATGTCGCAGTCTTGATCTTAAGAAATATCGTCAAAATCCTATTTCAAGAACTTAAAAAAGCTCCATTTAAATCGCTAATATCATGGAGTACACAAGTTTATTTCTGGCAATGCAAATGGATTTTAGGTGGGATGCATTTCTGGATGTATTATATTTATAGTGACTTAAGTATAAAAAAATTCGATACTGACATGTTGATCTTTCCACAAAATATTTGCACAAATGTATTGCTGAAAGCATTTTCTACTTAACAGCTAAATCTGATAGTTGCAATGTGAGGACTTTTTTTCAAATTAGAAAGGTGTATTATATTATAGATGTAGCTACATTTGAAAAATGCAATTTGTAGTTAATGCTGAAAACAAAATATTTTAATGAAATGATTATGTAATATCTGTAACATAAATTGTAAAATTTATAAGAGCTTTTGGAAAGAAAATGCATTGTTTTATGATGGAAAATTTATAATGAATTTTGTAAAATAAAAAAAATTGGTTGTTTTGAAAATTTATAGGAAATTTTGCAACATTTATTAGTTTTATCGTAATATTGTTTCAAACTGTGTGCTTAAAAGCAAATTCTGTACGAATGAAGACATTTAAAATTTGAGTTACATATGTATATTAGCCATTGATTTTAAAGTTTTGCGTGTTTTTATTTTAAATGCAAGATATAAATAAAATCAAAAGCACATTTTAACATGTTTTCCTCAGAACCGTTTTTTTACAGTCCATTTTTGTAAAATGCAGCAGCTTTTATGATTGTTGAGGTTTATAACAATGAAGACTTAGCTGCCATAGATTTGTGGCATGCACATTTTTTTAAATGTTTATATTGAGAATTACCCAAATAATGAAAAAATATTGATCTTACCTGAACCGTGAATACTTTGTTCCATGTATCACAATCCAGAATTCCATATGATTTTCGTTTACTTTAACAGCAAATCATAATTCAACAAATCGATCAAATAGCCCAAATGGCCAGCAGTTGAATTCACAAATTATTATACTTCAGGTGAAGCAAATTGTAGTTTTTTTTTTCGTTTTTAAAACCAGAGAAGAGACAAAAAAACCTTCGTTTCAAATATGTTTTCATCTCTATTTTATCTTTTTCGTTTTCATTCCATTTTGAATTCCATTTCTTTGACATGCTTTGAAATTCCATTTCTTTGGCATGCTTTGAAATTCCATTTCTTTGGCATGCTTAGAAATTCCATTTCTTTGGCATGCTTTGAAGTTCCATTTCTTTGGCATGCTTTGAAATTCCATTTCTTCGGCATGCTT
>JAQGBW010001882.1:0-22735 GCA_034698625.1 Julus scanicus | reverse complement strand
AATGCGTGGTTGCCAAACTTCGCATTTATAGTAATACAGGGTGTCCCGAAAATATGATGGGAAAAATTCAGGCATTTTATCTATATGGGCAATCACAGCATGCATAGGTGCTATGCGTGGTTGCCAAACTTCGCATTTATAGTAATACAGGGTGTCCCGAAAATATATGGGAAAAATTCAGGCATTTAATCTATATGGGCAATCACTGCATGCATAGGTGCTATGCGTGGTTGCCAAACTTCGCATTTATAGTAATTCAGGGTGTCCCGAAAATATTGTGGAAAAAATTCAGGCATTTAATCTATATGGGCAATCACTGCAAGCATAGGTGCGATGCGTGGTTGCCAAATTTCGCATTTATAGTTATACAGCGTGTCCCGAAAATACGCGGGGAAAAATTCAGGCATTTAATCTATATGGGCAATCACTGCATGAATAGGTGCTATGCGTGGTTGCCAAACTTCGCATTTATAGTAATACAGGGTGTCCCGAAAATATTGTGGAAAAAATTCAGGCATTTAATCTATATGGGCAATCACTGCATGCATAGGTGCAATGCGTGGTTGCCAAACTTCGCATTTATAGTAATACAGGGTGTCCCGAAAATATGATGGGAAAAATTCAGGCATTTAATCTATATGGGCAATCACTGCAAGCATAGGTGCTATGAGTGGTTGCCAAACTTAGCTTTTATAGTAATACAGGGTGTCCCGAAAATGTGTGGGAAAATTTCAAGCATTGACTGCAAGCGTAAGAGCAATGCGTGATTGCCTAAATTCGCATTTATAGCAATACAGGGTGTCCAGAAAATGAGAGGGGGAAAAATTCAAGCATTTATTCTATATGGGCAATCACTGCAAGCATAGGTGCAATGCGTGGTTGCCTTACCACAAATTTATTGCAATACACAATGCCCAGAACATTTTATAGAACAAATTCAAGCATATTTTAAGGATTTCAAGGCTCAACCTATACATTTCCAAGCACCTCTCTAACGAACAATTCCACAATGTTTTTTCAAGAGCTTGAAAAATGTTCTAGAAAGTTTGAAAAATAAATTTTTGCGATTGTTTTTTTACAATCTTGAATTAGGAGGCACTAGATATCTTAATGTGGATCCATTTACTCGTATAATAATAAATACAAATTATAAAATGATGTAATTTACTATTATTTTGCATTGCTTCAACATTTATTACTTTATCAGAACATTACAGAAGATATATATGAAAAAAATCCAATATAATATAAAAATGACTTCCTAAAATAAGCATTAGGTAGATAATAAAGTAACCTTGTATGTTGGTTTTTCATGCATCATGCATTTACTAGATAAGTTGACTAGTTGCAAAATATGCAAAAATTAAATACATAATGGAATACAGCATAAAATACAATAATCACTGCATATGAATAAAAAACCTGGATACACTTCATTACCCAGTGTCACAGAGTTCTAGGTCAACATCGTCTTAGGCTTACTGTTTAGAAAACGGCCTGTAATTGAGGAATAATCATTCGAATTAGATCCGCAATTATAGTCAATTAATTCTGAAACACTTTTTCAAGTGTTGGATAAATAAAATTTTAAACTAATGCCCAATTTTTGACATGTTGTTGATAAGGAATTCCATTTCCATTGTATTTTTTGCCACTAAGACCGTTCTTCTACCAAAGATACGCTATGACGTATCTCTGGTGGTAGAACGGGCAAGTGCCCCAGCTTTGTTAAATTAACTAAAAATAAACATTTTCGACGTAGACTTACCATTTAAACTCCGGAGGTGGATCATAATCGCCGTCAGGAGGTGGTGGAAACACGAAAGTAGTCTCGGCAGAACTAGTGAAAATGTTTTGACCATTAAATTTATGAATTTTTTCTAGTAATGGAGGCCAACATTTATTCAAAAAGAGATAAATAGAATACATACTTTGAAGATTGAGCCGGAATTTTCGTGGGTAGAGAACCTGTGGCCTTCTTTTTCCCATCTTTTTGTGGTTGAGTGTAGACTTGAAGCTGCGGGTTGCCCTTAAATGCAGCGCTCATCATGCCTGCAAAAAAACGTATTTTTAGTCGTGTTTTTCGTTGCATTGTAATATTTTCAGTATTCTCTGAAAATTTAGAGGATACATGTATTCGAAAACTATCTATCCTGGAAGCTTGTACTACAAATATTAATTAATAACATTACCTGTTGGGTACACGCCACCAGAGCCATATGTTTCTGACATTGGAGGAGCAGTTGGGGCATGGTGAAACGGAACCGCAACCATAGCTACAATGGTTGTAAACTGAATAAATAAATACATTTTTGATGATCTGCATGGACACATGGAACACTGAACAGACCTTGATGAGATTGGTGCCATCCAGTGACTTGGTGTCTCGGCAAAGACTGTAAGAAAAATTAGCCGCATATAAAATTCCAGAAGAGATGCCTAATCATTGTCCTAAGATCTATGCACTAACAGTAACATTTGGATTTCCAGCAGATTTCGAAGTTCCATGTTGAAAGTCAGATAACCGCACCATCGCATACGGGGATATATCATCATCCGAGTCTACAAGAACGAAACGGACAGTGAATGATTTTATCGGGTACGGTGCAAAAACTTTAGCGCAATGGCAAATAGTTTTTCGTCTTGTTTTCAAATTTCATAAATAGCTGAAGAATGAAATTTATATAAGGGTAGCTTATTTTCTTTTTCTCGTAATAATTTTTGGGGGAATTGTATTACTGTAGTGGATAATTGCAAACGAGTACCTAAGGTGCATATATTTCACAAGATACTTTTTGGTAGAATATTGTGTCATGAATAACAAACCTCCACCGTCGCCACCTCCACTTGCTGCCGAGCGCCTTAAGCTCGTCAAAGTTGACCGGTTTGCTTCGTTACGACGGGGCAAGGAAGATTCGGCTGTGCTATTACGTAGCTTACCTGGAAAATTGATTTCATTTTGTGGCAATTAATCATCATTTTTAATTACTCAATGAAATTCGTCAAATTTTCATGGACGAGGTAGCTTTGCATGCTGATGTACGACTTACATGTTGATGTAACTTACTATGGGCATCCTGTTGTCTTCGACGACGGCGAACCCAGAAACAGGTCACAAACAAACAAATCACAATGACCACACCACAAGCCACGATAGGAGCAACAATTCTCAAGTCCATAACGGAGAAAACTGTAGTGATTTCTTTGAAGTCATTCAGGTCAAAATCCCCACCTTTAATATACATTATTTAAACAAAAACTTATAAAAATTCATCATAAACCTCCAAAAAGTAATCAGCCCCGCAGGCAACGTTCAATTTCAAATAATTTAAAAACTTGGATGTTTTAATAAAATGGAATATGATCATCACATCAGTTTTATTTCTTTTAAATGAATATGTTTGGAAGTATTATTTTTAACCATTATCAGAAAATAACAAACATCTTTCAAAATATGAAAACTTACCTCGATCTTGCATCAAGGTAGAAAAGTCGTACTCCCCAACTGTTGTACCTGCAGTGCTATGGGCAGTCATGCGGAGTGTGTACCAAGTTCCGGGTACCAGATCTGGCACAATTTGCATGCGCTGATTCGGTTTCAAACCTTTGGTGACCAGTGTCCAGCCGTCCGCTCGTCGCGCTTGATATTCAACGGTAAAATACAAGATTGGACACCCGTTAGTGACCCAGGAGTCTAAGTGCAGAGTCATGTGGTTCGTGCTTTCCTCGATCAGCTTTGTCATTGGAGGTGCAACAGGAGCTAAAATCCGATTATTTAGATTAGAATGTGAAAAAACCTTCAAAATTAGTACAGCCAGCTACGAATGGATGATACGTACCTCCACCATCGGTCGATACCACCAGAACGTCCGAAGCCTGCCCTCTGCCAACTTCGTTTACAGCAGAAATGGTCATCTCGTATGAAGTACCGCATCGCAGGTTTCGAAGCGTGTGCGATTCTTGATATGGCTGGAGTTCAATGCTGTCCCAAGAGCCAAACTCTGGTTTAAATTTCAATACATATCCTGGAACAGACAGTGTCATGAATATAAAACTAACCTTCTGTTTTTTCTGATGGGGCAAAGGAAGGTATAATAACTATGTGGTTAATTTTTATCAAAATAGTTCATTTAACGATTCACAAAGTTTACTTATCGTAAAGAGGCATTATTAATAACTACATAAAGTTTTGGCATTACCTTTTCACCACAATTTTTTTTTCATAATTTAAATGAGTTAAAATTATTACCTAAAATAGGGCTGTCGCCATTCGCCTTTATTTTCCAGCGCAGTCCCACAGAGTTAAATGTAGCCATGATAATTGACACTGTGGGTGGAGTAGGGGGAACTGTAATACAGATGTACCATGGGAAAATGAGGTTACTTAAAAATGCTGCCATAGCATATCAACAGAATAAAGATCATTGATGCATAACGCATACCTTGAACAATGATTATATGATGAGCAGCATCATCCCCAAAGTCATTTTTAACTTGGCAAGTGTAATTACCGGCATCAGTGCTTTGAACTTTGGTTATTTGTAAGGAATTGTCTGGAAGCAGTTGGAAGCGGTTCTCCAGTGTCACCTCCTGCTTCCTGATTGAGAATAATTAAGACCGTAAATTTTCCAGAGAAAAGCTGTTTATATTTTGATGTCGTTTTTGGAAAATGATTAAGATTGCATAAATGTGGTAATGAATTGTAGATGACAAGCAAACACATTATAACATTTCCTGTCTTCTGTAAAGTTCAAAGAAGTCTACAAAAGTTTACAGAAATGTGGAAATTTAATATTGACAATAATAAATATAATTCTGATGGATCAAGTGGTGAAGACTTGCCAAAGACATATTTGCCACCAGGGTGTGATGAACCAAAAAAATAATTGTTTTAAAAAATGGAATGGCTTTATGGAAACGCCTTGCACATGCCGGTATTCTATATATTTTGAATGCAAGTATTTTGTTCTTTACTGACTGGATGGGCTCATTGGAAATCTGAGTAGCTGAAAAAATGTTTGTAAACGCAGCATTGTTGATCGTGCTAGTATTAGTAGTCTCATTTCATAGTAGTTTGGGCAAAGCAAATATGAATAAGGGCAGTTTTTCAGAAGATGAATCGTTCGAAAGTGCCCCAAAACCAAAACTTCCCTTGCCTTGTTTAGAACTTCGAGATAAGACAATCCTAAATTTTAAAGCTTTTGACAAAAATCATTCAGTAATTGTGAAGCCGCACGAATCGATATTGAAGCCTGCGACGCTCGTTCATGTATTTAACGGTTTCGACATCAACTCTACCATTGACGGGTACACCTTCATTCCTTGTATCGTGAGCGGATGGACCGAAGAGGATGGCAAAAAAGTCGTTGTTTATGGAGTCATTTTGAACAATTCCTTCAACGGCATTGCTATTCATGGCGATGGCATGCACTACATCCGACAAGTTGGCCTCCACAATGCTCAGAGTCGTGATTTTACATCAGGTAAGTTTACTACTAAGTAGATAGACAAAGATGGTACGTTTTACGGCAGAAAAAAGCTTCTGTTGAACTAAAAACAATCCATCCACATTTGTTTATGTTTTTTCACCAAAGATACAGGACTCGTAATAGCCCAAATGACTACTGTGCTCTTAATAGACAATGTTCAATGCATGGGACCTGTCAATTGGCAGATTTTTCTATCGTAGCATGCTATTGAACCTCCAAAGGTTAAACTATATAGAAATAACATCCTTAAAAGAATCTTAAAAGTATTGAAGTATCAGATTTTTCATTCCTGAACCCATCTAGGATTACTGTCAAATGAGATCAAAAGCATGGAGTCTGAGCTACCACTTAAAATACAGGCCGAGAAGCCCAGGAAAGATCTTAGGATCCGTTACGGCAAGGAGTGCTCTTTGAAATTGATTGCGGATCACACCTTCCTCAGGGATGTTGGCAACGGTGACATTGGCATGGCACTGAGCTTCATGACGTACGTTGTGCAAGAAGCGAACAATTTATTTTGGGCTGCCGATATCGATGGTAGCGGGCTGCCCAATCAGATCGGATTCAAAGTCAAAGAGATGATCGTTTTCCCAAATAACGCACCATCGTCCATCTACCCGTTGCACGACGTGTCACTGACCAGCACCCAGGTACTGCAGAAGACTGTGGCGTTCAAGGACCCTCACGTCTGTTATGTTCTCCTGTTCACTTCACGTCAATTTCTGGAAAATAACCTTGGAAGGAGCCACTCGTGGAACTTTGGCCCTAAAGAAGTTACGACGCAGGGGGGTATCTGCGGTGCGGAAGCCGAAAACGGAGGCCTTCCAAACACAGGCTTCGTGAGCATGCGACTGGGCAACAAAGCGCTGCCACCCAGCGTGGCAGTGCTCGCCGTGGCCAGGGTGCTAGCCACTGCCTTTGGCAGCAGGATAGACATAAATCACGTGAAATGCCCGGTTGGTCAGAACGTTACCAATGTGATGGACAGTTACTTTCCGCCACCTGCCAACCTATGGAAGAACCTGAACAACGCTGGCTTTTCAGGCTGCTCACTGAAAGATATGAAGCAGGCTATCTTGAAAAAAGACGGGTGCCTCGTTCAGGCTTTGCCGGTCGCTGGCCGGGTTAAAGAAACTTACAGACACGCCACGAACTTCACTTGTGCAGCATGTCGCCACCACTTCCAGAGCTGGAACATTGGTTTGTGGATTATTGCAACTGCCACCATAACTTTGGCACTATTGTCTCCTACACATTTATAGGTTAAGAACCGTAATCGGCATACACGTGAAAGCAACTGAATTCAATGAAATTAAGGTGTAACTTTACCATAGTTATAAATTCAAAAATATATTTATGGAAAGAACAAGATTAGAAAGCAGTAGTTTTAATGTTTGGAACAAGTTTCTAGTTCTCTGACTCATGAAAGGTGTATGTACTGTGTGAGTTTGGATTAAAATTTCAACCATAGATTTTATCTTTTTTTATTTCCCCTAAGGTCTTTGGTGATGGATTTGGTGACGGCTTTGCCGAAAACTGAAGCATATCCAAGCTTGTCTGTTAAATTATGTAAAACAGATCGCTATAATCGTAGCGATCTAGTAGTTTGCATCTCGTTCCATTTTTTATGCAACAATTTGTTGGAAATTATTTTGTGTACCTTGGATTTCAGTAGGTTGAAAAACACTGCCATTTCCTAACACTTTCTCTAACATCACCTCAAATAAACCCCTCCCCACCCCCATTTGCAAAAAAAAAAAACTAAAACCTTCTATAAACAAAAATAATCCATCTTTGTCTTTCAAAAATCCTTGTTTTTCTTGTATTTTTTAAAAAAACCTTTAATTTCAATAATTAAAACTATAACACAATCTAAGACTCACCCACGCATCCATTTTGATTCTGGAGATGGAATTCCGACTACAGGACATGGCAACACCATTTTGGCTCCCTGTACAACTTTGAATTGGCGTCCAAAAGTGATGCACTTGGCAGCAACTGCAACAGATTACAACTTCAATTAATATACTAACACGATGTATTAACATATTGCCATAATCGTTATTTACCAAATGACGCTGCTGGTCCACCAAATACTGGCTGTGAAGCTCGTCCCTCTCCTAACACCGAGGAAGCAGTTACCCATAATTTGTAGCGGAGAGAACGCTTCAGATCTTTTACTTCGAAATGGTAAAAGTGTCCCAAGACCTTGTTGCTAGACTACAAGGATAAACAACATAAATCATTAAAAAAAGAACTAGCTGAAAGTTTGGCTCACAGGGCCATGATTTCATGCTAACAAACTAACCTGTTTTCCACTGCTGGGGTCTTCAACATAAATTGTATAATGGGTGATGTGTCCATTTGTATTCTGGGGTGGGAGCCAATAAATGGCCACGGATTCTGTAGAGGCTGAAGTACATTTGATATCTGAGGGGCTTCCAGGAACTAAACGAAAATATTGAAAGGTTTGTATAATTTCAAACATTTCAAAAATTTGTTCCTTAGAAATTTGCAAATAGAAAATATTGAAAATACAATAATTCTTGGATTCATGAAAATATTACTGAAATGCTCACCATCTTCCCATGTTCTGCAATAAATCGGTTTGCTGGGCACTCCATCTCCAGCTAAGGTATATGCCACAACCTGAATGCTATGGTTTGTGAATGGTTCAAGATCTTCGAGGACAGCTGTAGAAGATGTCGAGTTAACAAGCCTAACATGTTTGCCTTGATGGGAATACAAATACGGTAAAATACTTAAAAATTATTAAATGTCTTTATATAAGCGTATTAAGGCTGAAGAAGCATATAACTACAATGTTCAATGGGTACAGGTAGGAAGGCAATATCTACATGAATATACATAAATTAATTTTACTTTGCAAGCAGGTGATTCTTGGCTAATACAGAATGGTTCTTACCTACCGTCCCAAGTATCAACAGGCCAAAACAGTACTCTGTGTCCACGCAAAATGCCATTAATTGAGCTAGCTGCAGGCTGTTGCCAGGACACGGTAACTTTATTAGAGGATTGAGCTGAGCACCGCACATCTGTGGGAGCCTTGCTAGGAACTATAAGAGGAAAACAATAGAAAAGGGCCAAAATTATTATACTGATAATAAAACAAAAATTTTTTAGAAAAAAATAAACTCGCCCACCATCTTCATTCGTCATAATTAGGATTTCATTGGACAGTGGCCCTTTACCAATATCGTTGAATGCTTGAATGGCAATGGAATACTTTGTGAATTCCTGCAGAGATGGGATGGTAAACGATAATCCTTTATCGTAGCCAGTGGGTACCTCAAGCAGCTGAAAATTGTATGGATCTGAGGATGAGGCATGGCGGTAGCCAACATAGTAACCTCGGATGTCACCATTCCATGTATCTTTAGGAGGTGGCTGTAAAATTTCAGTTGCACCACGAAAAGATTGTAAATTAGAAAATGTGACTGCAGTCCCTCAGCAATCCCTTGTGTTTATTATCTAACCTGCCATGATACTTTAACTGTCTGTGAGTCTAAAGCTTGCACATTCACGTTGCTAGGGGCACCAGAAGGAGCTGAAAAGCCAATTACAAACGCATTAGAAAGAAATACAGCACAAAATAAATATGATACTCAAAATGATAGCAAATTAAGTAAGAGAATAAAAATTAACGAGAGCATTACCATGCCTTTAACTTCCAACTATGCATGCAAATAAAAATGCAAACATCCAGAAGAAAGGTTTGTAGTTGTCATACCCTCTCCTGTGATGGTTAACTCTACAGGGTCGGTGCCAATGCTTAGACCAACAGCATTTCCAGCAAACAATCGGAACCAGTAAGTTGCTGAAGGTTTTAACCCTGACACTACCTCGAAAAGTTGCTCTCCGCGGAGTGTCTTATTCTTTGCTTTCCCTGCATTAAATGAAATTAACTTGTCAAGGTTTTGCAACGCTAATTAATCTAGCACAATTAATCAATGACCACATAGCTCAGACTTGATAATGACATTGCAGTGATAACACTCTGTCAAATTAATATGTCATTATTTTGCAATAATTTTCAATGTATTTAATGGTCACTATAATTAAATTTGAACTCTGATATGCAAAAGACTGCTGAATTTACTTTTGACAAATAAATTTCCGTTTAAACCAACCTCCCTTCTGCTTCACTTCCAAAATGTAATTAAGAATCTCTTTGTTGCCATCGAAAGGTGCAGTCCACGATATACGGGCAGTCTGATTGCCTATGTCCACAGCAGACAAAGATGCTGGGGGGTCTGGACGGCCTAGAAAATCACAACTTTCCCTTACACACTGAAAAACTTAAACAATAGGTAATACGTCGAGAAAAAGAAACCTACTTTGAACCAAAAGTGTAAAATCTGCTCGGTCCTCTCCATAACCATTTTGAGCCCAGCAGGTAAAGATTGCTCCATCTTGTTTTTCGACGTTTTTAATAGCGAGCTCAGAGGTTAGGCCGCCAGAAGCAAAGTTTTCTACCAAATTATACCTAGGGCATGAGATTGAAAATGACTAAGTTTTCCACTATTCTTAAATTGTCTACATGGAATATACATTATTACTAAAGCACAAATGTTAAACTATCTCACCTTTTATGAAACTGTGAAGTGAGTGGTTTCCCATCCATCAACCAGGTGACGTTTAAAGGCACATCACCCTTTGCTACACAACTTAAGGCAGTATTTCCTTCAATTTTTACAGTAACAGTGCTTGGGTTGTTGATAATTGAAGGAGGATCTAGTAAACAATATTCAGCAGAAAAAAATACCATTAGCAACATAAGCGTCGAAATAAATTTACACTAACTATAAATACTTACCATAGACTTTCAGGTGAACGATGTGATCAAGGCCTTCCCCAATGCCATTGCCAGCTTTGCAGACATAATAACCCTCTTGTTCCTCTTCCACATAATTAATCAACAAAGTTCCATTTAGGAAAACTGTCATGGCAGCTCCATTAATTATGTCACCTTAAAATAAATAAAACGATGTGAGACATTTTAAAATACAGGACAACCAAATGTACAATAAACTGTTGCATAGAAAATAATAAAATTGTCTTAAATCCAAACTGGGCTTGTATAAAGTTTTTAACGTACTTTCTCCTTTCATCCAAGTAACTTTAGGAGTGGGAAATCCATCCGCCTCACAATGCAAATACACGTTTTGGTTTAAAACAACCGAAACAACTTGTTCAGGTATGTGAGTCCAATGAGGTGGAACTGAAATAATATACAGCACATTAATAATAAGTCAACATTTTTCCAAGTACAGTAGCTGTAATGTATGATGCACTGCATACAATAAAAGTCAAAGAAAGACTGTTCTTCACATATGGTTTAGAAACTGTTGGCTGCAATTCCTATCTCATTCTTGAAATCCGCTTCAAGCATGCAGCAGAGGAAACAAAAATAGTATAAATTGCAAAAAGTGCTTTTACAAACAATCCCAATTTTTTAAAAGCATTTTTAACATAATTGTTTGACGTTCATGAAATATAATTTTATAAATTAGAAGTGAATTTTCAAAATAAATGTACAGCCCTTTTCTTATATCTGAAGAACAAACAACATTTGACTTGCATGCCGCATACAGGTGAATGCAAAAAAAGGGAACCAGAATGGAATTGGTAAATAAAATGGAATACAATCGCAGATAATTTCCCGGAAATATCCTGAAAACAAGTGTGGAAAACCGCAAAAACCACTCTCAGGATAGACAAATATCAGCTGATTATGAAGAATAACTTAACTGCACTAATTACAGTATAAATATAATGCTATATAGCATTATATTTATAATTAGAAAGCTTACATAATTAAAACTGCAAAAATATGGATATTTGTGAAATAGGTTATATATAACAAATTTGCATATAATTTTTCAATAACTATAATACACCAATTTTGGGGCTATAGCATGACCTAAGAAAGGCATATGCAAATTACCATTAACTAAAAGTGGTGCCGTGAAGGAAGCCGAAGCAGCAGCATTTCTGGCCAGACAAGTGTAATTTCCACTATGCTTGGAGGTCAAATAGTCGAGGGACAATCCACTCGAGTAATCGTCAAAATTTCGAATAGTAATTCCGAGATTGGAAGAAATGATGCCACCGTCTTTGAGCCAGGTTATGTTGAGAGGCAAATCGCCACGGCTGATAACGCATGAAACTCGTATGACCATGCCCTCAGTGAGTTGCTCTTCTTGGAAGGAGAAGGGCACGATCTTGGGTGGAACTAGAACGAATACAAGTGAAACGTGGAAATATTTACCCGTGACCACCAGCTTGGCCGTGTGGCTGGCTGCTGCAGCTGCATTCCTGGCTACGCACGTGTAATTGCCGGAGTGTTCGCTCTGAATGTTATCAATGGTTAGGACTGAGGTAAAGTCATCCATTGGACGAATCATGATTCCCGAATTGGAGACGAGGCGCTGGCCATCCTTTAACCATTCAATGGTTAGTGGAAGGTCACCTTGGTAGACAACGCAAGACACTCGAGCCAACACCCCAGCAAAAAAATGGTCTCCACCAAATGAAAAAGGGACAATCTTTGGAGCAACTGAAAGAACAAGTGTTACGGACACGGCAATGAAACAAGGGCTTGGAATCTTCAAATTACCATTAATTTTTAATTCTGCGGTGTACTCGTCTGATGCTGCAGCATTGCTTGCCGAGCAGCTGTAGTTGCCTCTGTGAAAATGAGTGGCGCTGACTATCGTAAGCATACTCGAAAAATCTCTAACAGACACAATTTTTATCCCAGGCAAAGAATCAATAGGTTTCCCATCCTTTTTCCAGCCAAAATTAATGGGAGGATCTCCCTCCGTCAACATGCACACAACGGCAATGTTTCCTCCGATAGAAAATGTTGTGTCTTGGAAGGAAAACGGTTGAATTTTGGGGCCAACTGCGAAATAAAACAGTGGAAAAGAGCTTAAAGCGGGCGATTACCCTGGACAAGAAGCTGAGCCGTGAAGCTGGCTTCTCCAGCATTGTTCTTGGCGACACACGTGTAGTTGCCAGAATGGATGGCAGTGACACTATCAATGCTCAGACCACTTGAATGCCGATCATAGTCGGTCACTTTAATGTCCGGAAGGTGATGTATTGGTTCGGCATCTTTGAACCAGAGAAATTGTATGGGGAGGTCCCCTTGACTGACGGCACATGCAATATGTGCTCTCATGCCTTTGAAGTTTTGGTCGTCTTGGAATGCAAAAGGGATTATCTTGGGAAGGGCTGAAAAGTAAAAACAATCAATTACCATTAACTGAGAGTCGGGCTGAGTGTGAGGCTGCTCCCGCTGCATTTTGTGCCACGCAGGTGTACAGGCCATTGTGTCGTGGCGTTATCAATTTAATTGCAAGGATGCTGGAGAATTCATCCATGGCTTTAGTAATAACACCCATGTCTTCTCCCAACGGTTGACCATCCTTTAGCCACTCAACAGTGACTGGCGAATCCCCCTCGCTGACCACACACTGCAGCCTCGCACGCATCCCCTCACGTAACAACTCATCTTGGAAGGCAAATGGGAGAATTTTGGGAGGTACTGAAATAGTTCCATTAACAACATTATCTGAATTTGCAATATATTGCCACATAAGTATTTTTAATACCTAGTATGCAATTGTATTGTGATAAAAAGGCACTATAGCTGCCAGGAAAACTGTTTTAGTTATGTTGAGCATACCTTAAAATGAAAATATAATTTAGTAACAGTTATCAGGCAAAAGAAAGCATGGTACTTTGCTTATGAAGTGAAAGCAGAATTAAAGGAAAACTTTTTTATTTCATTAATTATTTATTTTAACTATTATAATTAATTTATTATACTTATTAATTATTTAATTAATTAAAAGTTCAAAAAAAGAATTTGTTCCCACATATCTGACTAACTTGCCCAAGAAGAGTTTAAATAAACAAATGGTAGTAAATATAATTTGAGCTAAGAAATGCTGTATAACTTACCCAAAACCGCCAATTGAACCTTTGTTTGCACCCTCTCTCCTTTGCTGTTGCTTGCAGTACAAAGATAATCGCCATTATCTACATTTCTCTGGACCTTGGTAATTAGCAAGGTTCCATTGGAGAAGACTTTTTGCCGAACAGTACTTGGGAGAGAGAATCTTCCTGAAAATATAAAAATGTGGGAATAAATTCACATGGCATGTATAAGTTTTGGACTTATTTTAAGCAGTCTCTTAATAATTTTAAAATACTAATAAGTTATGAAAACAACTGTCACCTTTCTTCCATTCAACTTTATCAATAGGATATCCAAACACAGGACATGAAACCCACATGTCTGCTCCAGCAACAGCAGTGATTGGCGGTATGTTCCGAGCTTCAAGAGCACCTAGAGGAAAAAATAAACAACCATTATCAAAAGGCGTGATTATCAAACAAAATGTGAATATCAAGGAACATACTTCACATTCGTAAAACTACCATAAAATAATAAATGAATCATTTAAAAGGTAAGGCGTTAAAATCGGCACTTACCCTCACATACCATGAACGTTCACCCGAGCAGAATGCTTCATTTTTCCGAGCCGATTGCTCGCTTCGCACGTGTACAACCCCCCGTCCTCCTTCCTTGCTCTTCTTACGTGCAGGGTACTTTGGATACCTCCGTCTGCGTCAGCTTCATTCTTGATGGATAAATGGCCTGTAGATTGAAGTGGAACGGTGTCCAAAGTCCAAATAATTGCTGGAACTGGATTCCCAATGGACATGCAGTGTAGTGTGAAAGTTGCTCCTGGATCTTTCACAATTGCTTCGAACGTAGTTTTAAATTCTGGCAAGAAATCTAAATAAAATAGCGTGTACAAAATAAAATAATTACCATCGACACATATCGTATAGGATATAAAGAACGAAAAAGTTGAATTTATAAACCACATTTTTAAAAATTACCTCCAAGCACGACTTGAGCTGTTCCATGAACCACGTTTCTTTCATTCTGTGCAAAGCATTGATACATCCCTTTATCTTCAGTTCTTATTGAAGGCATTTTTAATGTTGAAACACGGAGGTCTTCAAGATATTCTATGCGTTCGCTTGGAACATGCAGTCCATCTTTCATCCAGGTCACCGAAGAAACAGGGTGCCCTTTCACTTGGCAGTTCAAAGTTAACGGTTCACCAACATCCAGCGTTTTCTTTGATGGTTCAATATGAGCATGAAGTGGGACTATGTTGAACAGATAAAAGCGTAAATCATATAAAAAATGTATTTCATTGATAGTCCTGACCAAACAACTATGAGTTTAACCTCAGTCATAAAATAATGTTGATTTCCCCACAACATGGCATAAATACAAAGAGAAATACTGCGGTATACATACCTAAAACGTTAACAGAGAATTCTTTAGTCGTTGTCCAAGTGCTGGAATTCACCTGACAGATGTAAATGCCCACATCCGATTCTTGACTGCCACCAATCAGCAGACCATGTGCTGTTATTTTAACACGACCGTTAGAAATGATGCTAGTTTCACCAACATCTGAGCGTCGCAGCCAACTAAAACCAAGGTAAAAAAAAATACATAAAATACTTGTAAGTTTTCAATCGCGTAATTTTATGAAAAATGCAAATATCCATTTACTACATGAAATAATTCTGTTGTAAAAATTGCAAGCTAAATAGATTAAAAAGAAATAAAAGTTAACTCACATTGTGGATGGTGCTGGAAATCCCTGAGCCACGCACGACAAGAAAACCATGCTATCTTTGCTAACATCAACAACTGAACCACTTTCCATAATCTTTGGCGGTACGTTTCCTCGAGGATCTGACAGAAAATTCACATTTAGTTGGATACAAAGAAAATGACTAGACTTTAATGCATTACCTACCAGTTACAATGAGCTGTCCAGCTCTAGAGCTGGTTTTGCTAGTCTTAGTCAAGCGATGGTATGTCTGGCAACGGTAGCTGCTACCTTTATCTACTGAAGTAACATCCTTAACGAACAATTCGCCACTTGGCGACACCCAAAACTTGCCATCTTAACAAAAATTTAGTGTTAGGACAAATGGACGACATTATGACATGTGACAATCTAAACTGTTAATTTGTACCAGTTTCTGAGTTGGCCACAACTTTAAGTGTATCATCTCGTATCCAAGCCGCAACAGAAACGTAGGCCTCCAGAAAAGTTGGTATATGGCATTTGAAAATAGCAGTGTTGCCACGTATGGAAAACGCGTCATACACGTGAACGTCGTAATCGACTGTCAGCACTTTGGAATAGATACGTGCAACATTGGAAATTAGATTACAAGATTATAAATGTCATATGGATGTGGTGTTTGGTTCAAAGACGGTACAATATTATTAATAAAGAGGTTTTGAGATCACCCAAAGCGACACAATGAAAAATCCCTGACCTGCTTTGACCTGAGCATCACGGCTGACGATGGAGCCAGCTTGGTTAGTGGCCTTGCACCGGTATCCAACGGTATGAACATCCGGTCGAAATTGCTCGGAGCGAAACGGGGAGAAGATCAGAATGCCATCAGAGGTAGTCTGTCTTATTCCAGAAATTTTTGTTACAGGCGAGCCGTCTAGTAGTGTCCAGGTGATATTCGGAGGCGGGGTTCCTTGAGCTCGACATTCAACTCTAGTACCTGTACTATTGGAAAACTCCAGGCGACTGGGAGGCTCAACAGTAAAGTGCAAGCCATTGTGGAATGCTGCAAACGCAAAATCAAACAAAAATGTCGGTCTAACAAGTGTGAATCGATCATGCATATTGGCAATCGAATTTTGTTATGTGTGCCAATTAATGATGCCATGGTCAAAACTATTATCTCAATATTGGTTTATAGTTTTCTATCTCGTTGCTTAAATTTAACCAATATGACAGGGCTTGTACAATTGAAATATATATTCTGCATTCTAGTGCGGCCCTTACGACTATAACTATTGTTACGTATCGCTAAAACTTAAAGCTCATTACATCCCTCTTGTTAATTGGCATATTTCATGCACAATATTTTCTATCTCCTTTGATCATTCATGTATTTCGAACCCTTCTCTTGACAGTCTCTCAATCAGCTCGGCGTTGGAAGGGTTGGTTGGATACTGTCAAAGGCACCAACGAGTGTTTGTGCCCAGGGTTGATGATGATGAAAGTTCCTTAGAAGGCATTATTAAATCAATAAGCTGGGGAAAGGAGAATATGTTAGGAACAATTATGTGCAATATATATTTGTGTGCCGATTTGTAGAGACTACATCAACAAATCCCTTCGATTTCCTTGTATATATGGCAAAAACGCGATAAAAACTGTCTTCCAAACAAAACCACCTTGCAATTTCATGTACTGGGTAATCAAACCAACAATGCCAACAGAAAATACAAACACAAACAATGGCACGTGCGACTGTCAAACAGGAGCATGACAGCTGCAAAATAACTGAAAATCAGAACTGCAGGGTGAATAAACTGTAAATGTTGGTTGAAAAAATGAACAGCTGTATTTACTCACCCGAATAAGTGCCTTCCAAGCAAACGGTTAAAGCAATTACCGCGAAAATCCACGATGAATATGCGGAGAACATGATAACAAAGCGGAATTCAATCTTCCGCCAGCTGTAGATCACGTGTGGGATTATCCCTATCGTACGGACAACACTGCCTACGGCGGGTGTCGCAAAAATTTCAAAATTAATTTTAAGATTATTTATTATGTAAAAACTGCCAATAGTTCAAAAAGACGCATGATTCAACATAAAACAACGCCGCATAATGTGATACTAATTACACAACTACACGATTTTGCTTTACCGCAGTTAGAAAATTTCGTTATATGCAAAACTATTAACTTTTTCGAACTTTCTTGCGGTAATGTTAAAAATTATGCTTATACATGTATACTAGATAAAAACGAGGCTATAGTATTACACAATTGGTAGAAACAACATCTTATAATGTTTCAAATAATATACTAAAAAGCATTCGAGCAATTATAATCTAATTTATAAAATGTTTGTACTAGAATATATCCAGAACGTGGCCAGTAATATGTACAAAATACTTTTATGTTTTTCAAACAAAGTAAATCCAATTTTGCACATATATAGGCAAAAAAAGTACGAACGAAACAGCAGTTTCAATTTGTACTCAAAGCGTCCTCCATCCGCTGCAACACATGCCCGGAAGTGTTTGCGCCATTGGGCAATCAACGAGTCGAATACTGTTTGACGAAGTTCATCCCAAAAGACCAGAATTCGGCGTTTTAATATACGCAAGTGCAATAGCCTATATTGACTTTTATATCTTTTATAAAAAATATAATATATTCAAATTCGCAGAAATATTGCACAAAAACTCCATGCTAGTGAATCTGAGTAAATTATTGTTCATTTATCTCGCTTTCATCTTCTGATAACTTGCTTATTGTTCCAGTCGTGGCGTCCAACAGTATTCTGTCTCCTGTAATAATAACAAAACTGTTTAAATGGAGAAAAAACTACAACAGACACAATCATGATAATTAAGGGGGATTACAGCGCCCTATCCCTTTCAATGGGTAAATTTGCAATGAAACTCACAGCCAAACAAAAAGAGATTAAATAAAAATAAAAATTGTTTAAAATAGCTTGATGGATCAGTAAGTGCATCATATTGTTGTTTTTCACTTTGAAGTGGTAAATTTTTAAAATTTAATAAACATGTTTGAAAAATGTCCGATAATTTGCATTCTTATTATGCTGCACGTGCTGGCAGCATGTTCAAATTAAGGAACATTTTTGAAATTTATTTATTAATTTTAAAAAAATCTACCAGTTCAAAGTGAAAAACAACAATATGATGCACTTGCTGATCTATCAAGCTATTTTAAACAATTTTTATTTTTATCTAATCTCTTTTTGTTTGGCTGTGAGTGACGTTGAAAACTTACCCATTGAAAGGGATAGGGTTGTAATCCCCCTTAAATGAACCACTTTATTTTTAATTTTTAGAAACATCAACAGTTGATATAACACTAAAACTGTTCATACTAACCGGTCTTAAATACTTTGGTGGCGTTAAATGCACTGATAACACAAGGTAGGCCGTATTCTCTCGCAACAACGGCACCTTTAATGTTAAAATTCAATCTCAACTATATATATATATATATATATATTCATACAACAATTTGAGCCTTGTTGTAGAACAATCATCCATTTCTCTAGTTATATTAGCTTTGTATTTTTCTTTTATTAAACTATGGTGTTATCTTACCATGAGAGACCAGTCCTCCAATTTCCGTGACCACACCACTAAGCATGGGGAAATAAGGACTCCAACCGATATCAGTTGCATGAGTGATAAGGATATCGTTGGACTGATTTAATAAAACAATAAGTAAAAGAAATCATTTTCGATTCATATTGAGTTTTATCAGAATATAAAACTAGCTACCTCTATGGTGTCCACTTCATCGAACGTCATAATCACACGGGCCACTCCTGTAATGCGGCCATGACAAACCGGGAGTCCTTTATAAATTATAATTTTGCAATTAGCTTCTTTTGAAAACTAGCACCCAGAACTGGGTGTATGTGTGGTATCCCTAGATATTCCGAAAGAAGGTATAATATTTGCAATCCTTAATGATTAATGACGACTTCATTTTTTGAAATATTTATACAATTTATAAACAAAATTTTTAGTTTTAAAACGATTAAAACTCTTTGAGCTACTCGTTTTTTTTAAAAAAAAGTTTCTTCCAAATTAGCATTTTAAAATGATTCCACGTTATTATTTTTTTAAACAAATAGCGAATAAATTTTAAAAAAAATGTTGAAGCAAAATCTATCACATGGCATAATATAAATTACACATTCTCACGCGTTTGCAGTAATTTGGATTATTTTGGAAGAATATTGGCAATTTTTAAAAATCCAGTTTTTGTAAAATGGAAATTTCCCTTATATTAGGCAAACACATTTCAGTTTAAAATGGGTCAAACCTGCATATTTTAGATAAAATTAACAGGAATTTATCTATCAGTTACCTACAACTTGCATGGTTCCCTCGGGAATCTTTTCATCGTTTTCTTCGTTCATCTGAAAAACGATTCCATGGTGGGAAATATTGTGTTAAGAACTTTAAAAAGGAGTAGGCTACTAAGTAAACGACGACAAAAGTGTTTAAACTGACCGGTTTTGGAAGACCAACAATGAACTCTGGGTATAGTATGGAATCCATATACGGATACTGGCGCATCCGTCGTCTTGATCTAAAGAATGAAGTAGAATTTAATAGATGACATTCCTTGCATATGTCTTTGTTTTCTCTTATTCTTTTATCAGTTTATCATAATAAATCACCTCATAATTATGCGTGCAGAACGTGTTTTAATTAAGTCCCCAATTTCTCCTAAGGTCATGAAAAATATTAGCTCAGCATCAGGAAGATAACCTTGTTCCACCATCAACTTAGAAAGGTGTCGAAACGATAACCGAAAACAGTTGGTGAAGTTGATAAGTAAGGACTGAAAGTATAGAATTTAACTTGTTGGAAATATGGAAAAAGATATTTGGCTCCCATTTTATGTTAAAAAAGAAGGTTGAAGTTACCTTCGTATTTTCTCTATAACATACAGCATTCCTGCTTCTAGTGAGTAGCCAAGCAAGCAGTTTCCTAAACAGTGCAATGAAAATGTCAAATTTGAATAAATGTTAAAAGAAAATTTAAGATATTGTTTGAGAACAATTACTTTTTTAATCCAGATAAAGGAGTCTTTAATGATTTGACGGCATCCGATGCTGATGTGCTTGACATTTTAGTAATTGGTACCGGATTTTTGATAATACCCTGAAATTACATCATAACAAAACGCGAGCTTTTCACCATAATATATACAATTAAAAGTAATACAAATCATAATAATAAAAATAAAAAATTATTTGTATTTGTGACATAAGTTTTAAAGTTAAAACTATTATTTTTTGAGAACACAAACCTGAAGCATTTTAATGACACTCAAAGGATTCATTCCCCATGACATGGACTTGACATCAAACTGAAAATGTAACAACATGCTCAAAGTTAATTATTGAAAGTAACAAGACAACAAGGTGAAGAAATGGTCGCAACACTGTTTCACCTCTTTCATCCCACGATGTCCATGACGGGTGAGGAAATTTTGAAATTTTGTTGCAGCGTTTGATGAGCTGGATTGAATTAGGTCCAGTGCTTCCTGTAATATATATGTAGACAAGAAAGTAGACATGATAAAACAAAATAACATTTAACATAGTTACTACAGAGGATTCTCGTATTAGTCAGTATAATCCATTCAACTACCCATTACCCAAGTCCAATTTTATGCCTACTCTAATTACATATAAATATATCTCGTTTATTTTAATGCAAAAATCAGGTTTATGTTAGTCAGAGACCGCCTGTATTTTATATTATTTCCCACCTGAAGTTCCATGGCGCTAAATTCCTTAGCACCAAATTCCTCTGAAATTAATGCAGCAACTTCCTGAAACAACAAATTAAAAAAAAAAATCGGTCATCAATGCAATTAATAAAAAGTAAAGATAATATTTACGAGTTTATGTGATTTGGCAAGAAGTTAACCTGTAGACTTAAAGGAACGTCCCCACTTTCAGCTCCGATGGCTCCTCCAATCAGAGCTGCAAAGTCAGCATAGTGGTCAGTAGTAAAATCTGAAAATTTAAAAAGACCTGTTATCGTCCCGCATAACTTATGAAATCTTCAGAAATTTACAATAAATAAAACCAGATCAGGTGTTTGTATGATGCTTACTTACTACTCTTGAGTTTCACTCACCACTTGTTCCTCCGGATAAAAGGAGCAGCATAAGAGCATTCCAAACCATGGAAGCAAAAGTCACTTGAAGATGCTTCACTAGAATCTGTTATGAAATGATGAACGACTTCAAACGATTTTGCATCAAAACAGTTGCTAAATCGTATGGAAAAGAGCATGCAGTGGATGTTTCTTTTTATGTATAACGAACTCACATCAACAACTTCCATTAGTCCCCCACACATTTTTTCATAGGCATCATGGGGCATTGTTGTACCCATTGTTGGGACAGGATAATTACGGTATTTTTTCTCTGCGGCAGATACAATTTTATCTCCTCTGATCAAGCCCTGGAATTTTAATTATTCAATTTAATTAATAATTTTATAGTTTTGTAACGTTCCACTTTAAAAAAAAAATACTAACAGGAACAGGAAACGTCAAGATCATCTTAAACATTTTCAAATCGAAACTGGGTTTTTCAAAGCGTTCTTTTGCCATTCGCATAAATTCGGTATCATCCAACACCTTTCCAAACATGCCAACAGACATGGATTTGGCCATAGCACTTTTTTCCTTTTTACCAACAAATCCAGCATGTTGCTACAGGGATTAAAAAAATGCAGGTTTGAATTTGTTCAAGTTGTCAAACTTCAAATAAAATCGAACTTACTTGAATCATATCAAAAAAACAGTGATTGGTGAATATAACGGCGCCATCCAATACAGAAGGATCGTAGCGAAAATTGTCCATCTTAATCGTAAAATATTTCTATGAAATATTAAACGAATGACCATCAATATATACGGAGAGTGGAGTTTTAAGAACAACCATACATGATACATCATAGATAAGTAGTTGGCAGTATAGTATATCCCATGAAAGCTGAACTTTTTGAAATAGTAAAAATCCTCATAAACTTTAATAAAACTTCTGACAGAATTTTTCGTTCCAATGATTTTCAGATTCTTTCAAAATGAAATGTAATAAAACAAACCATACTTGAAAAGTGAGTGCGTGGGAAAGTAAGTTAGCTGAAATAGACAGAGTACTAACAGCTCCAGGCAAAACTTCCCTAAAACAAAAAATAATCCAAATAAAAAATGTCGAAATTGTAAGCAATAAATATAAAAATATATCTACCAAAACTGCAGTTGTAAAGGATATCTCGCTATACATTGCCTCTTATATAATTGATCCAAAATAAATGAGAAACACCATTTTTATTTTGTTCTTAAAAAACTTGTTTTCTAATAATCCCATCAAATAGAAACAAATGCAGAAATCTTAAAGAAATGCATGCATTTTTAAAAATAAATTTCTATGAATTATGCTTTAGTAACAACAGTTCCACTTACGCAATATTTCGCCGACGCCGATGGTCGAGTGGGTTACGTGCTTGCCTCTCGATCCTAAATGCTGGGTTCGCTCCCAGGTCGAGGT
>JAQGBW010001881.1:0-22742 GCA_034698625.1 Julus scanicus | reverse complement strand
CAGTCGTTTTGTAAAATGACTGATTAGGTCAGTCATTTTGCAAATTGGCTAGCTTGACACATTGACTGTAGCATATACACCGTGAGTCATAAAAAAGTAGAACCCAATAATAAAAAATCACAACTTTGTGAAAAATGCTTCCATTTAAATTAAATTTGGCACTTACATAGAACAATAGTGTGGAAACAAAAATTAGTTATAATATTTGCTCAAAATGTTCTGCGTTGGCCGTCTTTACATTTTTGTTTTTATTTAAAAACACCTTGTAAAAAATTATCGCTTAATTTTCTGAATTTTCAAGGTCTATAAATTGTATTTCTACGGGTTTAGCTACACCTTGCCGACAATCCATTTCGCCGACTCCTGCGATAATTTATTACAATTGTACATACCATTAAAATGCCATTTGCCTAGTTATTTTCCCAGTTTTTGCCTAACCTTAACTAACTGAAATTGTCGGCAAAATGGGGCGATACCGTTCTGCATAGGGAGATCTGATATATTTACGATGGGGAAGAAGTTTGTAAATTTCCCTAAGTATTACTTCCGGTGGCGCTCTGGCGATCCAGGCGCCACCTAGCCGTCCGTCGCTCGTTTTTATCGTCAGTGGCGATCAGGTGTCCGGCCTCGCCTTGGTCGGATCAATAAAACGTGACTCATTAAAAACTGCTTGGATTTACTTTATGCTAATGAGTCCGATCGGTTTTACTCGAAGTATACGCAAATGTGAATCTATTTAGAAAAAAACGAGTGTTAATCCACTTACAAGGTAAGGTGTGGTTGTTGTGGTCCACGGCCTCCAAAATCACAGTAAAAGATCTCTGCAAAAAAAAATATATAATAATAATCAGAAACTGGTTCACAATCACAAATTATTGAATTGGAACGAGAATTTTAAGAGGACGCCGCTTAGATTTTTTGTGCACTGCCAACGCGAGAATTGAATGCACTCAATTCCCAAGGCTTACTTAAGAAATTCACGACTCGAGTATATATAATACATGTACATGCATTTTAACTTGAGCTATTTATAATGACCATTGTCAAATTCTAGAGATACCGTTGTCTTTTTCTAGGACTGAGCCACCCAGAAATTACACTTTAAACTGAACTCACTGACTTTTCCAGCTTTTAAATCATTTTTACTGACAATCGTGACGACTTCAAATTTTAAAGAATTTGTATTAGCAATGTGATTTGCAATGTGGGTTTGAATTGAACTTGAAATCACGTAATAATTATTAAGAACACTTTTTTTTCCCTTGCTACTCTTATATCTAAATTAAAAACCCTAGTTGATTAAAATATGCGAATATGTTGTTTTTTTTGGTAAAAAAAAGGTGTAAAAAACAGACGATTTCAATTTTCACTTTATATAAAATGAGATTAAAGAGGTATTCCCCATTTTTGTGTGTCTTCTCTTGATTCTTTGCTATAACATATAACTAGATAAGTAGCATAACTATCGACATAATTATTCAAGCACATTTCCCGATTTTTAATGCTGCTGTACACCTTCTCCTTTTAATCTTTATTTATTTATTTTTAATACGGAAATTAAATTATTTATCTATTTTACATAAGTTAATAAATTTCTCCATCCCAAATAGTGAAATACCTGAAGCAGTCAGGGAAAAGTGAATTATTTTAAAAAGGTAGTGAAATTGAACGTAAGTATTTGATGAAAAATTCATTGAAACTTAAGCTTATTTTTTTCTTAATTTTGTAGTTTAAAAACTTCAAAATGAATCAAGACTATCTTTTCTACAAATACATTGTCAAATATCGAGACGGCCTTCAGCGCTTCAGAAGCTTTGATTTTCTTTGACAATTCTTTGATTTTGAAGGAAATGTACGAGTGGTCAGTCGATGATGACCAGTCCCTCATTATACGCCGGATGCTTCTCCCTCCCCCCTCCCACCCAGCATCCCGATCCACTTCAGTCCTTTTAAGAGTTCACCCCTATAAATACGTGAAATACAACGCAATAAAAAAATAGCTTTGAAAGGAAGCACATTCCCACACTACATCGCAGCGTCATCCTCCGATAAAAGCAAAAATATTTGCATAACATGCAAATGAGACCAACCGAGGGGGTCCACATCGGAAACGGGCTCAAAGTGGTTTCTCCATTTTAAAAAGCAAAGCAAAAGCTCAATTCGAGAGGAGAAAAAAGTGGGATTTGGTGAGGGAGTTAAAGGGGTTGAGAAGAAAGGTCGTTGACCTCATCGAGCTCAACTGTATACTTGGATTGGATCGATCGAGTGGAAAAATACAGCTCAAAGCCATAGGTGGCGCTCTTCAACAAACGTGGAACTCAATCCAATGAGATAAAAGTTTTTGTATTTTTCAAAAAACATAACGCGAAATCTTCTTTTCGAACTTTTTTCAAAACGTGAAATTGAGAATTCAAATCAATTCAACGGGGAAATTTCAATTAATTCATATCTTGAAGGAGGTATAAAATATCATAATTATACACTGAATTTCTGATGACTAAAATGTTTACTTTGGAAGTTAATTCCATCAGTGTGCCCCATTCCAGAAAAGGAATTTAACTTTGAAGAAACTGTTCCATTCAAACCGGATATGAGTTCATCATTGCTTGCTGGTTAACTTTTTTCTCTAAAATTTAACCAGAGCGTTATATGAATTCAATGTTACAAACAAGATGGCCGCTTCCATCTGTTCCATTCGATCTTTAGTTTTGTTTATCCAAAATTTGGAATCGCAAATTTACATGACACCCAGGACCAATGGCGGCGAGCGTGCCACTCTGCGTGAGGTTTAACTACTGCTTCTAGTCTTAGAAATTCTATACCTAACGACGCATTATTTCGTCAAAAATCGCAATGAATGTTAAAAATGGCGACAAAATGTCGGGAGAAAAACCGTCAATCCGAATTCATGCTTAGGAAGGAATTGGGTCCGGGATGGGGAACAATGGGTAATAGGGGACCCCCCGTCGAATAAAAGCGCCATTGCAAAAATAACGGTCATAATAAGTTCTCTTAGTTCATTGGTCTGCCACAGTGGCGCCACGGCGGGGCAATTTTTTGGCACTATTTCTGCCTATTTTTTTTATATTTTCAGAACAAAAATTTAAGACAAAGATTTATATTTTCACACTTGAAAATGCGACAACAATGGATCCCAAGGAACAAGTGGCGCGGAAAATGCGAACAACTCAAAGATTCTCACGAACCAACAGGAATTTCCGACGAAAAATTGCACAATTACACACCCGCAGGGGGAAAAAACAGCAGCGAAATGATAATAAAAAGAAATTTTAACTCATTCATTATGTTTACGGGCGCACATACCAAAACTGTGAAAGAAAAAAAGAAGAAAAAAAACATACGTTTTTAGTCCACCATAAGGCAAAAACTGCTAGCAGCGCCATCAATAAGGTTTTTCTTATTTTTCAATTTGGATAAAACTTTGGAAAAACTTATACGGTTCCATTGTATATATGCTACAATGGAAAAATGGTTATTATTGGAAATTAAAAATGCCTTAATTTTGATATCAATCGGTCCCTAAGTCCTTATGGTTCTATGGCGCACGTGATGTTCTTAATCTCGTGCACGTGCTGCTCTTAATCTCGTGCTTTTTAGGAATTCCACTGTTCTTTGTTTGGAATTATACAAAAATTGGAATTCAGTTCAGTTCAGCTTCTCTTCACTTCTTGATGTTAAAATAAATTGTTCACAAACTTATTGTTGAATACAGTTTATTTGGAAGTTATTACAACAACCAAGATTTCATGGAATTTTAAGCGGATAAAAGAGATCTCAAAAAAGTTTCAGAGTGCACAAGGGCCGTGAGACCTTTCCTGAGAGAAAGAATTTTGAAAGGTGCTATTTTATTACAATGCTCTGAAAATCAGCATTTGGAGTTTTAAAATTCAAGACGGTGACTTCGAACTTGTTTTTAACGTCAAACTATTCTTCCAATTAAAAATAATTATCCTAGTATTGTTTGGAAATTCATTGGCCTAATGGTAAAACTTTGTTCTTACCAAATCTGCTTTTAGAAATTTTAAATTTATCACTAAAATATGACATTAACAATTTAGCAAATGTCAGCATTTTTCCCATTTCCATGTATGCATTTAAATAATATAACATCATTTTGAAATATAAATTTATAGTTAAGAATATTGTTAAGAAGAAAGTGTTCAAACTTTCAACAACAAGTTCAAACTTGTTCAAAAACCATAAATAATTTGTTTACATTCTTCAAAGTTTGTCCCAAATAAACGGCTTTACAGATTAACCGAAATCCATGAACTGTATTATACTTTCGCATTTCCAGTTTGCATTGTTAAATTTCAAACCAAAGTGAACATTAGACCCCTTTCACGTCTTATAACGACCATTTGGCACCACTTTATCCCGTATTAATTCGTTAATTATTTTAGCACATGAGCTCCTGAACACGAAGAGTGGTCGAATGGGCCCTTAAACGGCCCCATCGGTTACGCTTTTAATCCCCTTGGGGCGCTGCTCGGCGGTTAATCCAGATGGCGTGGCGAACCCTTCTCACTATTTAATTCCAGTTTAAAAACTGAACAGGGGCTGCAAAGGGCGCCTCTCCCCGATATGGACCCCTTGTGGTTGGAGCGAGAAATTCCCTTAACATCAGGTGTACTAATGGTCCCTATTTTTAGGGAGAGGGACTGCAAGATGGCGGCCCCCGCATCTGTTGCCATATATACGAGAGGGCCGCCATTTGCGGGATCCACTTGTTAAGTTCCCTATGGGAGAAGGGGAAATCCCTAGGCCACCCAAGGGACGCGGGCTAAAAAATAATGACAGGTGCAACAATTCGGGTCCTTATTAAAATCGTGGGGGGGAAGAGGTCAAGTTTTTAGGCCTATTGTACTGCTCAACCTGTCATCCTTCTGTTGCGCAACTGACAACTAGTAACAAAACCGCCACAAAAAAATGGCAACAGGAGCTGTGGTCACTTCTGACAAAGACCCCCTCCATCCCCCCTCCTGCACTTCACTTTGAAACTATATAAGTGTTTTTTACAACAATTGAAATTATGACAATATTTATCCTCGTTTCCTATATATACACGAGGGCTCCATTATGATGGAAAAAAATGTCCGTTTAATAATAAACGATTTTCCCCTCGCCTGTTGCAGTCTCAACTAAAAACTCGACAACTGGTGGTGGTATACCACTTGGGAATAAACCGAATTACAAACATAACACTTGTTTTTTTTTTTTTAAAAATGACAAATATAAATGCTTGAAGTTGTTAAATTGTCATTCTATAACTTGTTGATACATGTTGCCGGTTGACTATATCGTATATGGTATACTGAATTAAAAATACATGTTTTAGGGGTTGTGTATGTTGAATGGTACCCAAGTAACTCGATGGTACTTGAGGAAGGAACCCAAACTATCCGCAAGTTAGAAGCTTTATACATATCTTGAAACAATTTTTAGAAATCATAACTATGGGACTGAAGTCAGTGACACCGCCGCACATTTGTTAACATGGGACTACTTTTTTATGAAAAGTTCATGTAAGCCGTTACAGGGCTGCGTAAGCCGTGGCCGTTAGCCGATACACTTCCGTTACACGCCCAAAATCTAATTTCCGTCTTATGTCAAAAATAAAATGAAATACGAAAGAAATTCGTAAAAGTCCACCAAGTTAAAAAAAAAAAAGTATTTTATAACCGGTGCATTTAAAAAAATTGTAATACTGAAATGTACAGTATAGCTTTAGATTTTGAGTTACCTGTCACGGAAGTTATAGAATTGTCACATCATTCAATTCTCGTTTTAATATCAGAAATGAGAAAAATGCATAAGCCATCAATGCAATGTCGGGATGAAATTCATTAATTTCTTATCTCGTTTTGACACCCAATACATTTATTTGCAAAACCGGGTTTTATAAAAACTCAAAAAATCTGCATTTTCAACTATTTATATAATAATAAATTATAGTTTCCATATATGGATGGGGGTTAGAAAAGCGATATTCCAAAGCACCGTGAAATAGATCCAGTGCGGATGTCGTTCATAACAATACTGGCACATTAGATAAGTAATTTTCAATAAAAAACATGGATATCCCTAAGCAAAATAGAAAAGTTTTTTCCCTCTCCGATTAATATCGATTTAATTATAATGTAGAGAAAAGCATCGACCCAAACCGAAACAACTTTACGTGAATGCCAATCAACCCCATGCAGACATGACTAAAAGATCAAATTGCCCGTGAAATTCCCAATAAAATTAAAAAATGTTATTTTTATTTTTTGAATATTAATCGATCCGTTTATCCATGCAGCTTTACACGAATGCACCCTTCGAGGCAATTGTAATTAAAGAAGGGAAATAAAATACGAATTTTATAGTGCAAACGTTTTGAAGACCTCGCTATACAAAACTCGCAAATTGTTTTTCTATAACATAATAAAGGTGGATTTTCATTGCATCAACACCCCTAAATTAACGCATCCTTACAAAAATGCAAAGCACTTGATTTTAATATTTTGAATTTTATACAATGCAGTGCATACGGTTAATTTTATTTTTGCCCAGTAAACGTCCTCATGTGTAAATAAATGTAAAATAATCATTTAAAAAAGCAGCAATACATGTATATATATATGGATTTGTAAATAGATCATGTACATCACTGTGTGTATATTTCTACAAAAACAAACAAACAAACAAACGCAAATATGACTTAAAAGTAAAATTACCATTTAACTTCATAAAAAATACTTAATAAAAAAAAATAATAAATTAAAAATAATATTAAATTTTTTGTTTTACTAAAAAAAAATTGCAAATTGGGGAATATTATAATTTATTTTTAAAACGATTTAATCAAGAACATTCGTATTGGTACGGCATCACTTGTTTCTTTTATCTATGTGTATACTAATGTTATTTTCGCATAATATCGCCATTTGAAATTTCGTAAATTTTCGGAAAACAACATTTGCCCCGTTTACGACACGTTCTTATATGTTGATATACACAAAGCGATAAAAATCGGGAATTCCCGTTTTATTAACCCCTCAAAAATGTCTTAGTTAATGGTAAAATTGGACAATAAATACATTGTACAAGCCATTCTAAAAAGTTTGTTAGAAAGCTTTTCCCAAATGTTTCGTTCATTTATTTGCATTATACTAGACTCAACATCCATTATATCTGGTACATTTTTAGTTTAAACAAAGATGTTTTAAATTAAAACCTAACCAAATATAATAGACGAAAGTTACGCCAATTATAAAAATAAAAGAACACCATTTTACTCCTATTCCCCAAAACATTTATGACAAACGTTTTAGAATGGCGCCACCAGTTTTAGTAAGATATACATTCTTGAAAAAGTTGATGAAAATTATATTAGAATGCAGGAACATATATTTTTAAGCCCTTTATGTACTAAAATAAACATCTATTTTATTTTGTTCTGAAGAAATTTATACAATTGGTTGATTTTGGAACCCTTCGCTGGAAGGGAGTCAATCTATCCATTGAATCTAATCCTTTCCTATCATGTTTTCCCTAGTTCAGTCCAAATAATACAAATATTCATAAACTCGGGAACTTTGTGTAAAATTAAGCTACGCGTGGCGACCCGGCCGCCATTGTTGGCCCCCTCACATTAGCGTTGTGAACCTGGGTCAATTACAAACACGTGGCCAACCGCACTTGGCACCACGGCCACAAAGGTCACAAACAGGTGTCGTCCGCTGTCATGTGGGTCTGGGCCCACGAGGGTCGCGAACCACGACAGACCTCTGACCCCGGACTCCTCCCCCTCGAACAAAAGTTAAATAGGATTTGGCGGGACGGATCCATTACCCTCCTCCATTCGCGCTCAATGAAGCGACCCCAGCTCCCCCCCCCCCTTCGGGGCAATTAATCTCTACCGAGGGGGATCTTTTTGGATGGGCTTTAAGTACTAACAAGTGGGCTCTCGGGCTAATTCCACCTGGAATTCGTACGTTCGTTAATAATTCAAAAGGTGGCTGTAGCACTGCTGCGCCGGTCCCACTACGGCGCTTCTGTTACGGAAGCCGTAACACATGGCTGGTCGACGCCATGTTGGAAATTCAAAGTGTCCTGGAGCGCGTCGAAAACACGGGGAAAATCACAAAAGGTCACAATGGGCCACAATGGGCGTGCGGTTCTGAAAGAAACAAATAACCGCTGGGAAAAGAAACACGCGTTGACACCCCCCGAAAATAACACCTATATGCTCCGATAGGTTTGTCAAATGTGGAGTTTCGACTCTCCGCCATCTTGAAATGCTCAATGTTCGAAAATGTAAATTAAGCAATTTAATGTAATTTTGCTGCCTTCATGGTCTCAAAACCTCACCAAAATTAAATTCATTCTTGGTTTTTAGTAGTAGGAAAAAATTTACTCTTCAAAATTGACATATTATTGGCAAAATGAAATTTTTTTAAACACAAAAATGAGAAAATCTTAAAGGTGGATTAAACTAAAAATTATGTAACTTATATAGAACGATGTAGTGTATTATTGAAGTTTGCCCGTCCCAAAAGTAAAATTTATCTCTCATTAAATGAATAATACATTTTTTACCTAGCAAAAATACGTAATTCCCATTGCAAATTTAATATTCTGAACGAGGACATGTCCATTTATACCAGAATGTACATGTCATTTATGCGGAAAAACAGAGTTGGACAAATTGTACTCATGAGTAGACGTACTCATTACGATTGCAGTGGAATCATACTCTATAGTATAAGTAGAGTACATGTAATAAGTAGTCATATGAAATGAGTGGAAAAACTAGGAAAAATATGTACTCATGTGCAGAGGTACTGAATTACGACGAGTACCTGCGGAGTCATACTCCATAGTTTGAATAGTATTGTAGTCATGTACTCATGGCTATGAGTACTGATTTTAGGATGCAATAGGATACATTCATCTTATATTTCAAGTTACTCATTTTCGTTACTCAAATTACTCAATGGCTTACTTAAAAGCATTTTTATTCATTCTCGATTACTACATTTGGTACTCCATTTCAGGTTTAATATAATATACTTTAATACTCATAATTTCAGATTATACTACTTTAATATCCAAGGACATTTGTAATCACCCATTTTTAGTACATTTTTGTAATCGGGTTCATTGAATACTATATAATCCGTTTTGAGTACTTTTGCATCCAATTATTTTTGGACATTTTATGGGTGATTACAAATTACTGTTTGTACTCAATATTCTTTTACACGTTACTCAAATTCCTTGACGTGTGACCATCACCACATATGCACATGTAAATGATAACGAAATTTTATATTTTCTTGAAAACACACAGAAATTCTGTACATAGACCTGTCATAAAATCTTGGAATCTTAGAATTTTCCAAGCAGTAGTTCTCAATGCAGAGTATGTTGCTATATTTTGGTAGTGACCGGCTAATTGGTCAAGACTGAAAGTTTTTGGCTGGCAGGGATACGCTTAGATAAGAGATTAGGGTTGGCGGTGCTGCTGTTTCACCTAAGGGCTCGAGGCATTTTTTTTAAAGTTTTGGGGAAATTGCAGACTTGTACGCGTTTCTACTTAGTTAGCAGGCAGCGTGTATGGTCCATTTAAGAAGCGCTCAGGGGATCATGCATGGGGCGAGAGAAAATGCGCGGTCATCACGATGGGCGGAAGGAGGGGTCAGTCCGCCACCCCACCCCACTCCTTGAAAAACAACACGCATTCCAACGTCTTAAAAGATATCAATGTCAATTGAGAAAACACTTTACACGCATGATGGGTCCGGAGGAAGAAAAAAAAACTAACAACAACCAAAAAAGCAGTTTCGAATAAATCCTGTTTTTCAAGTGGACTGGAGAGCAAAGAGAGGGGTTAAATAAGTAGAGAGAGAGAAGAAAAAAATTGAAAAACCCTTACTAAAATCGCCATATCGATGCTAAAAATGCATAAGGAACATAGGTCGTAACCATAAAGTGACTTAAACAACATAGGGCATACCATTTTTTTTACAGCAAAAGTCCTGAACTGAAATAATAAAGCTAAAATTGGCAGCCTACATTCGCAAATGACTGAGTTACAAATTGTTGGCTAAAGTGACCAACAATTCCAAGGGTCTTACGTTGGACCTTTACAGTTAATGTACCTATATATTTACACAACCCATTTTTTTATAGAACATTTATCCCCCAGTTAGTGGAAGCGCTGCTAAGCTACAGCGCTTATTCATCGTACACAAGCAAAAGTTTTAATAATAATAGTAAATTTATTGTTGGTATCAAATATCGTTGGCAGGAGGGTTCATATTCAGGATAAAGAGATGGTCCAGCGTAGGGCAGCCAGATTTATTAAGGGGGATTACAACCCTATCCCTTTCAATGGGAAAATTTGCAAAGACACTCACATTCAAACAAAAAAAAAGATTAAATAAAAATAAAAATTGTTTAAAATAGCTTTATATATCAGCAAGGCACTTATCGTGTCATTTTTAAAGTTAAAGTAGATTTTTTAAATGAAATTATTATTTGAATTTTTGCATCTCATGCTGCCACCTGCTGGCAGCGTGTGCAAAATAACGGACATTTTTCAAACTTGTATATTAATTTTAAAAAATCTACCAATTCAAAGTGAATAACAACAATATGAGGCCCTTGCTGATCCATCGAGCCACCCCAAACAATTCTCACCCCCACCCAAACCTCCTTCATTCAACTGTGAGTATCTTTGCAAGCTCGAGCCTTTCAAAAGGATAGGGTTGTGATCCCTCTTAAGGGCGACAACATTCCGCGAGTGTGTCAGAAATGCTCCACTCTCTAAATTGGGACACATTGAGGTCCAGACGCGAAGTTATCTAAGGGGTTATTCAAACGTTTTAATCTTTCTCGTAATTCACATCTTGTTTTCCATATTTTAACACCTAACAACCACTCTGGGAGCAGACATAATCACTCAAATCCTTTGACCGAGCTTCGTGCCAAGACGGATATGCTTACTATTGGTCCATCTTTTTGCATGCGATTAGACGATGAAATAGCTAGCCTTCCTGGCGAAAGTGTACATTTAGTAAAAATTCCACTTAACAATAATGTCTACGTCGCTACTGACGTAGGAGCATTCTCCTGAAATGATTAGGTACGAACCCCAGCTACCATATGCCATTTATTTGCTGCCTACAGGGTACTGAGTTAAATTGAATTGAAAAATGTAATGACCCAATGTTGGGCCTGAGGATATAGTACGTTGGCCCAACTAATAAGTATTGGAATACCAGCAAGGCCGCATTTGGGGGGATGTTGGGGATAGATCCCCCCCCCCCCCAAAAAAAAAAATTCCAATAAATTTCACAAATTTCAACCCGAATCCGCCAATTTTCCGCGATTTTTGGACCATATCCCCTCGAAATGTGATCACATATACAGCCTTTCCAAAACTAAGACCCAACATTCAACCAACGATTGAAAACTATCCTTTATCAAGTGCCAAATATTTGCATTATTTGCAAATATTTCATTAATTAGCTTTATTACGGTTAAGGGCCCCTTGTTGGGTTGGGCCCTTAGCACTGCAATTCCAAGATAGCTTATGACTTTGATCTTTTACTCCAAGATTCCATCTTAGCTAAGATGATCTGAAATTATGACCCTCGCAATCACGACGTTGGATCAGGGTTTAAATGATATAAAAAAAAAGACCTAATATGAGTTTTCGAAAAGTAGCAAAAATTTAGAAATGTCTGTGGAATCTAAAATGTCATTTTCATCCCTATTCAAGATGGCGTCCGCTCCTTTTTCGCTACCGTTCGTTTCGACCCCTCCCCATGACCCACGGCCAGCGTCTCCCCTTTTCGTATTTCGGAGCAGCAGTCCACGCACACGTTAGCCAAAAATCTCGCCAAGAATGTGGCAAAAGGCGCTGCTGCTGCTACCGTCAGTCCACTTTCGAGTAAGAAAAAAAAAAAAAAAAAATATTCAAACCAGTCTCTCCTTGTAGAAACGAACAAAAAAATGACACGAAGTGAATGAGCAGGCACGCAGCGCCACGCACGAAGAAGGGACCGAGGCTCCCTCTTTTTATCTGCTCGTAATCAACGGACTGTCGAGAAGAAAAATGCCAAAAATGCCAGCAACAAATACGAAACCCCCTCACGAAGAAAGGAGAAAAAAAAAAGAAAAGGGGGTCAGACGACAAAATAACAAACTGCGTTGCTCTACACGTACGCCGAATTCAAAGTGGCCCGGATGAAAGGCAAAATAAGAGCAACATAAAAAAAATAAGCGAAATAATCACCTATTAATTAGCGTTACTTTGTATTAAGAGCGAGGTACCAGAACGAACGCCAGGGTCGCTACTGTAGACGAGCTAATCAACGCTACCTTCAATGGTCCATTTGCCAAACGAGTTCCATTTAAAGGTGCCCATATACGAGAAAGCAAACAATCCATTCGCAGTATTTCCTTTTATAAAGCACCGATGTCACCAAGTTGCAAATGACCAGTAAAGTAATAAAAGGTTCTTAACTCTTTATTTGAATGCAAAAGTTTTAGTACCCAAGTAACCAATAATCATTGGGTCATGGTTAAATTGGCATGCCGATGCATAGTGGTTGGGCCCTTTGTACACACCTCCCGTCACTACTACTGATTGAATGATTTAGTGAGGTCTTGGACAAGGGACTGGCGAGATGCCCTCATGGTGTCTCACTGTTCGTCTTGGAAAGATGACCATTAGTGTATGAAAGCTTGGCCAATGTTTCACCAACGAAATAACTAATACAATATACAGTAAAACCTATCTACATGGAACACTTGTCGGAACAGGCAATTAAAGAGTGTTCATTGTAGACAGGTTTTATTATTAAATCAAGTTTTGGTATTGGGTGAATACTTTTTGATACATTTGTGAACTTACAGGGCATTTGTAAAATACAAACAAACTCCAAACATTTACATTTGTGGCGTCACAGTCACGTGCATATGCACATGCTGTTCTAAATCTCATGCACATGCAGTTCTTAATCTCGTGCTTATTTGGAATTTTATTGTTCTAATTTTGGAATGTTTTTTAATGATTGGAATTCTTGTCAAGTTCAGTTTCTCATACAACTACAATACAAATCAAACAAATCCATGCTTACAAACTTTTCCTGAAGAAGTTGGAAATTGGCTGTTGATTTTTGTTTTGGTTCGATCATTCATGATCGCATTTTCCATCTTCCGCTTAAAGTCTAGCACCATTTGAAGACGAAAGTATACCTCAGTATACCATTCAGGTATTCAATTAAAAACTTGAATGGACTTGAATTGAACGCTAAACAATGTCAGTTCGGGCAAGTATCTGAACTTTTACACAATGAACAGAACAACACTCATAGCCCCAAACGGGTATTTGGCCAAGTGGACTCATAAGTAAAATAAAACAATTAATCATACTAATTTCCAGCTCCCAAGTAGACCTTTGGAGGTCAAAGGCCAATTGATGAAAAATGATCATATGCAGGTGCGCAGGTTTGTTCAAAGGTGTTGATTATATCAAAGTCTGCCCTAATGTTATTTTTATGATGCAGATAAAATGGCATCATCATCAGTGTTTTTGATGACTTTCATCACTTAACATTTTGGTAACTACAATATTTCTTGTTGAAGAGTTTTAAATACAGAAAACAATCTCTTATCCAGAATACAGCGATTCAACACAATTGCAACCGTCTGAAATGTGAGGATTTTGATCAAGTTAAGCAAGTGGCAAGTGGATTTTGGGCAAGTCTAAACAAGCCAAGGATCCATTCGATTTCACCCTCCAGTTTTCATAAAAAAAAATAACCATAACTTTTTTCGATGTTGTGATATCGATCAAAGCCTGCAGAAACAATTCAGAAAGATCGTGTATATATTCCACGCAGCATTTTTGAAATGCCACAGAATGGGACAACAAAAAAATGTAGCGCTCCCCTCTTGAGGTGACCAGGGCCATAAAAGTTTCAAATACATTATGCGTAACCAACATCCGTCGTTAATTGCAGTTTTCAATGTTAAATGAACCGAATTTCTTCCACGCTTTGGATCGTGAATTTTTTAAAGGCACGTCCATCGAGTGATTGACCGCTGCCAAAATGATTCTAATGAGCAATAATCCAATCTGGGAAGCGCCCTCTGTGACCACAGCAAGCACTTCCGGTTGGCGCAAATCTGCAAGTGGGGGTCAACCCATGGGGCACTCACGCTAATTCCATCAGTCCATTCGACCAGAGGTCAAGCGTTAATTGACCACTAGCGCATTCCCTCAGTTTCAACTAAACCCTGCATAATTTATGGACCTTTAATTAGATCACGCGGGTAAAGACCTTTCAATCAGGACGATGGAGGGCTACTGCATGGCGTTTGTGGAAAATATACTTCAGATAGAAAAGTGGGGTAAGTCAGGCGTTTCTTAGTTAAAAAAATCAATACCGAGGACGATGTTTGAATCACATGCGCGTGTAATTTGAAAAATTTATACAGCATCTTCCCTAAATTACAGATGAACAAGACTTTTTTGATTACTGCAACAGGAATTCCAGTGTTTTGCAGTGAATTCCAGTGTGAAGAAACAAAAAGAATGTTTCTTGAAATCAGGGATTTTAGGAAATTCTTTCATTTTTCACCGAAACTTTGTTCAACAATTAGCAGCAACGCAGGAGGCGGCACAATTTTGCAAAACGTTACAAATAACGCCGACGTTTTTGTACTTTTCAACAATGAAAGATTTTAATTCTTTAGTGGACCCCTCCCTGGTCCTTGAGGTGTATGTCAGAGTGACCCGATGGGATCTCAGCCTCCGAAATGGGGGAGTGAACCCGACTCAAGTTAGGAATTTTGGCAAACAGCTAGAATCCCTCTTGGTTTATCTAAAAATGGCATTTGGGGGAAAATGAATGGGGCAGGGGGACCGATGTAGAAAAAAAAAGAGGAAAGTAAATCGAGTTAACAATTAAAATGTGAGGAGGGGTCAAGCAGGGGAAAAAAGAGGGTAAACAGCATCAAACCGATGGAAAAGGACACACTAGGGTGGGGGGACGAAGGAATGCGACGGTGGGACACCACCATTGAGTGGTCAGCGGTCTGCAGTGGTTCGTCCCTCGGCGTGGTCCATTAAAAAACCACACGATAATATCAGGACATTAAAAAATAAGTGCAGGTTGAAGATAACCCGGCTACCACCACACACACTAATAAAAAAAACGGATTTGGGAAGAAGATACTGATCAGGGTTATCTTTCACTAAGAATACACACCCCAATTGTTTTTACACGTTCAATAAGTTTCAGATCACTGACTTTCAACATTTTTAAACGGTGGTAAAATTGCCACGGCACATGCACAATTCATATATATAAATAAAATCAAACATATATAATAAAATAATTCAGACTAGCCTTAAATTGAAAAATAACAAAAAAAAAAACTATAAAGTTAACTATAACCAAAATATGGAAATTATAAAATATCAAGAATATAGAACCACCTTTACTTCGATTATATAACACATTAAGATAGACGAGAAAACTATAATTTATTTATATCGTGTTATTTGAAATCATTAAAAAAAATTATAAAAACCTGATTAGATAATAAATATACGTGATCCGTTTAATTTCGTATATTTCATAACGTTATTAATGGAAATAAACCTGGTTGCTTTTATTTCATAATATTTTTTACCTTATATGATAAATATAATTACAGTTATCTAAAGTTAGAACGAAGGTTGCTATACAACATTTCGTCCAATTAAAACGGTAATTACCTGATGTTATGTTTGTCAACAAACAAAAATCATGTACGTTATCACGACACATACGAGTAAATAAAGATTTTAATGAACTATATTATGAGAAAGGGAAATTAACTAAGATTTCAATTGAGATTTGTTATGGAACCAGAAATTAAGTTTACAGGTTGATATGAACTAATTTTCGATCAGAAAGACAGAATTTAGACTTCTTCACGGAGTTTGCATTAATAAATGACATTGGGGTCATTCAAAAAAATATTTTTCAGTTTTTAGATTATCTGTTTAATGGAGTTTTAAAGGTCAGTGAAAGTGGAAATGGACACTGGAAGAAATGTGTCCCCAGTCCCAAATGTACTTAAATTTATAAAACCTCGGGAAAGTCGGGAATTATGCCTAAATTCGTGTCAAACACCAATTTTATGCTGGAATTTTCCTTCGAGGTCAGGAAATCTTTGTTAATTAGGCAAATCTGGAAAAATGTCGTGGAATTGGCAGTCAAACAGGTGCTTGGAAATTTAAAGGATGGGTATTTGTATGTTTAACAAATTTTCTGGACACCCTACAATAAAAAAAAATTAAGGACGCCTATAATAGGGGAGGGGACGCTACATTATTTGGAAAGAAGTTTTTAGTAAAAACATGACTGCTGTTTTTCGTATTCCTTTCAGGTTTGTTTTTCTTCGTATATTGTTTACCCTTTTACGGTTAGCGACTTGTTACATTTTAAAAGTTATACCGTATATACTGTATATATATACACACAACACCATTTACACTTCCCTCGATTGTATATATATACATACGTCAAGTTTAATAAAGCGCCGAGTTTGGATATAATAAACATTGCAACAAAGTTTATATAGCAATTTGTGCATGAATGAGGAGACCTTTCACCTCTCCATGCCTCCTCGATATCATTTTTTTTTCCTGAATTGATTAAGTGATTTCTTCCTTCGCTTTCTTGGATGCAGTAAAAGCCTTCAATCGTTTTTTTACTCGTATGATTCGATTAAACTACAATTGTTAACGAGCCCTTAATTCATTTCGCCGCCTCAAAAGCATCAAACGTATTGAGCTGTCAAACAATTAAAAGGGCCAAATTAATGATCAACCCCTTAAAACTGACTTTATAATGTACAAATCAATCGTCATCTATACACCTGAATTTCTGAAGCTATTTGAAATACTGTTAAATATGCACCTTAATTGGTGGTCCACAGGATTGGTATAAAATTTTATGGAAAAACACAATGTCTAAGAAATTATTATGTGACAAATTCTCTGGATTAGTCTGAAGCATTTAAAAAAAAAACCAGCTAAATACTGTAAACATGGCAAGAGTCCAACATATACATTTATAATGCCATACCGTTAATGCCAATTAAAGCCATGTATTTATGGTGCAACTATAACCTTAAGTTTAATGACCAATTAAACAGGTTGGTGGGATCGGCCATTAAACTGATAAATAGTTTTCTTATCTGCTACGCTATTAAGTACTTCATATATAGACGGTGATCGTGATTCACAAATATCTGTCGGCCCATCTTTGAAATTTGAGTCAATGCATTGGGCCAACGTTTAACCAACATGTCAACAATAAATCTGCTATTATACTATACGTTTTTTTTTCTTGTCTGCAACAAGCATCAACATGATTTTATGTGAATATTGTGGACATCAAATATATACTGTATAGGTACACAAAATGATTCTTTACGTTTGCAACTATAGCAGTTTCAAAAGTTGGCCAACCGTTCACAGCCAACATAAAATCAACGATTGGCCATTCTGACATTTTGCCAACCAAAACCCAACGTTACGTGTGACTTTGGTAAAAAAATATCGGTTAAGATACAACGGGGGACCATCCACAACTACTTTATAAGATTATCATTTGATTTTCATTAGAAATAGTAAAATTCTAAAACAAAGTTGAAAAACGGTACAATTAAACAGTTTTTGAAATTTCGTACATTAAAAAGTAATTAAGGTCTTTAACATATTGTCTTAATGTTTAAGGGGGCCCACTTCATCAGGGGCACAATTGTCATTGTAGCAAGCCGGCAAACTGACAACATGAGGTACCACTGACTCGGGTAAATTTGACATGGGTTCAGAGGTTGAGACCCACCTTGCCGACACCAAATATCTGAATATACAATGATTTTGTAATAATGTATTATAATTTTATTATTTGAACTCATTTTTTGCCTTAATTAACCTAACCAAACCAGGCGTCGGCGAAGTGGGACTGCAGGACTGTTGGTCAGGTCGTCAGGACCACTATATATATTTAGGGCATTCCAAAAATTCCAAAAAAAATTTGGCAGATTCGTGAAACGTACAGAAAATCTCGCCGCGCGCTACACTATATTGTAGGATAAAAAATGTGTACGTACCGTCCACCTGAAGGTGAAAGGTAATACTAGTTTGGCGTTGGCTAGATCCGGGTCGTTGAAAGTAAAGGAATTTTCGCCCAGAACGGTGCTCGACGTATTTCCAAAAGTGCACAGGCCGGACGCGGAAACGTGCGACTGATATTCCTTGAGGCACAAGCGGAAAAAGGTGCTGCAGGCGGCTGGGCAGGCCGCGGGGGGACGTCGCTGCAGCCCCCCGCAACACTGCCCACTGGTCAGTTCGCCGCGGCTGTTCTGCACCCCCAAGATCTGCAATTCGAAGTAGCCCGAGCCCAGCACCACGTCCAGGCACGCACAGCACCACAGCAGGTAGGCCAAGAAGAAGGACGACGACTTGCGGCGAGCGGCAACCGCGTCCTGCCGCGGTCGACCGCTCATGGCCGCGGCCGTGGGGCCATCGGCACTCGTGCCGGGCATCCACCGGACGGTGGTCCGGGGCCGACGGTCCACCCGTGCCCGATCGCCGCAACCATGGACGGCGGAACTCCGCGGTGCTTCCAGTGAGGGTCAGAGGTCGCTTCCGAAAAGATGACGAGCGGCGGCGGAGGGCCCGAGCGAGGAACGGGCCATACACGGTGGAGCGCCGTTGAAGGGGCCGACAGGGTCAGAGGTCGCGTCGGAAGAAATCCATGGGTGCGTCGTCCGAGGTCCGGTCACTCGATCGTCGTTCCTCGTACACAACAAGTAGTCGTATGACGGCAAGTGCGAGAAGCAAAAGGTAGCCGAAGACGAGGGAGGAAAAACGGGGGGTGGGGTGAAGGGGCGAGCTGGATAATGATGAGGGGTGAGCAGCCTCCAGTTTTTAAAAAACGAGAGAGAGAGAGAGAGGGCGATCGGTAGCGCAACGCGGGGAGGAGCGGCGGGCCGGGGAAGGGGGCAGAACGCCTAATTTAAAAGACGCGAGGGGGCGCCTTCCACGGCGCATGCGCGGACGGCCTTGGCTCCACCCCTTTGGCGTTCCAGTTCAACGGCTTCAACCTGTTCCCTAGGCATTCGTTGGTGTCTCGGCCTGGGCTCTCTATATAATCGCTCGTTTTTTATTACTTTTTGGCTGCCGGTCTTTGAAGCTAGCCCGATGGAGTGGCTCAGCAACAGCGCCGTCTAGCGTTGTGCGAGCCTTTTCAGGTGCCAGTCAAACGGGATGACAAGCTGGCTCCCTATAGAGGATGGATCCAGAATAAAATACTGGAGCGTCCAGTCAGAAGAGTGCCCGCATGTGCAGGGCTCCAATTGTGGATATCGACCATGTTATAAGAGCCTGTCCAACATTTGGCCCTTTACCCTGGTGCTTAAAAAGTTGGCTCTATATATAGTTTAATTGGAGCACTCCATGCAATGTTATAACCCAATATGTGCGTAGCACTAATTTGTGGGATCACAAAATAAATATTCCTCAAAGAAGAAATTGTCTGGTCTAACTGAACTGTTTTTAATCCAAGAACTGATTTGTGGAAGATAAAACTTGAAAATTTAAATTGTAATAACAATAGAACTATCGAAGTTCAGCACATGCTGTGGGATCATGCAACATTTCATGCTGCACATGCAAACCTTTTTCATGTTGGTGGAATCCCAACGCACCTGTTAGTGGCGCTACCAACCGCCGCAGCGCCATCTAAGGGCAAATCCGCTTAGGGGTGAAGTCATAAAGGGGAAGCAGCGTTCAAAAGGGGGGTTATAAAAGCGTTAAAATGTCACCGCACCCATCATGGCGGAGGGAGGGGACCCTCGAAAGATCTAGCATCTTCATTTATTCATGTCGAAAAACAAGGAGGAGCCGATCGAGCATTCCAGCCGCTACAACAATGGACGCGTCTGCTTACCCCCGAGGACGCTTTTAATCGTGTTTGAGGAGGCGAAAGAATTTTAAAAGAAATTCCAAAACTAACGGAAAAAGAATGAGCAAACGACCAGGTGACAAACAACCGCGAACACAATTAAGACTTCCAAACGAAGGTTGACCACTGGACATCATCCACTATTGGGGGGATACAAGTTCATGAGATGCATTTGCCAAATTACGTGATCCAGAAGTGACCACCTGCTCAAATAAGACCTTAATGGCGCCAGTGGTGCCAAATGTACATATTACATAGAAGCACTGCAGACCTGGATCTTGGATCTGAAAAAACCCCACTGTTCCATATACTATATATACCTCCTCCCCAGTTGCATCATTTATCTGGTACTGAAGGGGCCTTTCTTCATTACATGATCATAAAGTACCCTTTCTGCCTTACATGATCATAAAGGCCGCTTTCTTCATTATATGATCATAAAGGCCTCTTTCTGCCTTACATCATGTAATCCGGTTATTAAAGCACTGATGTTTTATGCTGGTCGGAAGCAATATGAGATTACGTACTGTACTGTATGTTAATTCGTTGCCACTTATCAGGTTATCAAATTATTTTAAAAAAAAAGTTTGCTCATCTATAGGGCAGGGAGATACGAGGCATAATGGAGGATACACAACGCCATGGCCAGCATACATGTTCCCAGTTTCGAAATCCTTTTTATGTGAACACTATGTTTGGGCAAACTGTTTATCGAAACATGTCCATGAAAACACATAAAAAGTGGACCTAATCGCTCAAAAACCTTGACCGAGATATATGTGTAAAAACTGATGCTTACTATACACAGAAGGTCCAACTTTTTGCATGCATTTAGACCAATGGTATTCAAATTGAGTTCAGTGGAGCGTTTTCAGGAATTCCGCGAGATTTTTATTTAAAAAAATTAGATTGTTTTTTTAAAAAAAAACTTTTTTTCCCATTTGTGGTAAAGTATTAATCTATGCAATTTTCGTTAACAAAATTAAACATAGCTCCAGCTATAAAATACATACATATAATTGCTTATCAACATCAATAAACAACAATTTTCATTCTTTAGGGTTCCACAATGGCTAAGTTTTGAAGACCACTGCATGGGACAGTAGATCCAGTTATTCATTGAATGATCATGCTGTGTTCCAGTGTTAAGTTTTACTGGCTTAACTTACCCATTACTTTCATTGCGTTGCTTGATTTTGGCAAATAAAAGAATACAGGTTTGACTCGGAGTTAGGAATGAAAATTAATAAAATATCGCGCTTACCTAATGTTAAATGTTTCTATAGTCATCATAAAAAAGTACCTATATAATTTCATTCATACTACAGTGGAACCCCGATTTTACGTTGTCCGTTTCGTACGTTATCCCGCTTCCTACGTCATTTTATGCTGGTCCGTGGAAATTACCTGTACCGATAATATACCCCGATTTAACGTTTTCCCGTTTTGTACGTTTTTTACCGCTGGTCCTATGAAAAACGTAGAATCGGGGTTCCACTGTACCACTTTTAGGAAGCTTGTTTAAGAACTTACAGCACTTAATCTGGTAATTATTGAAAAAAAATTCCTTTGAACAAAAATGTGTTCCATGAACTTTGACATCCTCGCATACACACGTACCCGTGGTCACGGAATGTATTTCAACAGAATCGACTAAGGGGTGATCCATAAATGTCACAAATTGTCACATATTTTACTACACCCCATCCATAATTATGTCACAACCCATCGATTACTTCCCCCCGCCTCTTCCATCCCCCAATTATTTTTTTAATAATTCTATATATTCTTTTATAATTTTATCGGGAAGAAAGTTTTAAGTCACTACAGGACCCAAATCTTTTTTCCCGACTGCCATTCATAATTTCAAATGTTAAAAAAATAAAAAAATAAATTTACCGCATATTTTTTACCATTTAAATAAGTTTTGATTGTGTGATGTCACATTACCGAACCACATTCCCACCCCTTGGTCACAATTGTCACAAAAACCAAACAAATAGGTGTGACATAATTTTTAAATGGTCCCCAAGAGTAAAAGAATTCAAGGTAGCAGCATTTAAATGCACATGTTTATTCGTATTGTGAATGGCAAAATGTTGTTTGTTTAAGTCTTTCAAACACCTATAAAAAATCTAAATTAAATTGTACTTTTAGATTGTTATGCATGCATACTGCATGCGAGATGTTCCGCAGAGTGTATTTAAGTGAATAACAATTCAAAATGCATAATAGCCTACTGTTTCTGGAATATAATGATGGGGGGAAATTCTGGTCACATACAAAACCTGTGGGTATATGACTGCAAAAGTAACCATCTGGAATTTTTAAAATTAATTATGTACATATAAAACAACGGTTTGTGTGAATTTTTTCCCCATGAGTTCACTACAATTAACACTTCATGCAATTTCTGCTGCTCGTATTCTAAGCTGTCCAGTGTAAGACATAGACATACATATATACAGTAGGGGAGAGTGGGTGGGTATGGGCCGAAGGTGGAATGGAACATTGCCAATAATATAAAATTTAAAGTGTAAAAAGTTTGACCCTCGTGCGTCTACATGTCACTCGTGTTCTCGCATTTCTTTGCGTAAAAATGGTGGCCTTCCGGTGAAACGCGAGAATATGGGAAGGAAAAGTGTGATTTCACTACCAAAAAGTATGTTTTTACTTCAAATATTAAACTCT
>JAQGBW010001880.1:0-22747 GCA_034698625.1 Julus scanicus | reverse complement strand
TCGACCTGGGAGCGAACCCAGCATCTTAGGATCGAGAGGCAAGCACGTAACCCACTCGACCATCGGCGTCGGCGCTTAAACTGAAATGAAGACGAGTATTTCTGTATTTGCATGGCTTCATCCTAGAATTTTGGAATGTAACATTTCGTAGTGGAATTTCTAAAACACAACCTGATATGTGGTTGGAACGTGATAGAATTGCCATATTCGTAATACGGTATTGTAATATAATGTCTGCTCAAATTTTGGTAAGTCGACTTAATACTCATTTGGCCCTCTGCAATTCGCTAATTTTAGAGCCCATTTATGTATTTTACTTTTTTTGAAATTCTAAAGAAAACCTTGTATTATAAAACACTTCAGTATATGCTAGACGAATGTCCACAATATTCGTAGAACTCTAAATGTGAATAGCAAAGCGCCAGATCAAAATGTGTATGGGAATATTCAGTATGACATATTCCACTTACCCTATGATTTTCAGCAATCTACTGCATTTAAAGATACAATACCTATTATTTACCGATTTGCCTTGGCATACAAGTACTGCGTAGGTGGCTGATCATAGGAATTACAATGACATTTCAATCATTCTAATAAATGCCAGCGACCTTTTTGAATGTACTATACCTATTGATGGACGTTAAATTTAAGAATCTTTATAGCCCTCTTCTCCGTTGCACACAAAAAAATGGACAAAAACAATAACAAGGATCTGCAGTAGCTCTTGACACTATTGACCGCACCTTCTGGACATGGCATGGCCATCAATCTACAGTATGTATATTTATCAACCGTTTCCATGTTTTTCCATCGCAGTACAGACGCATACAGTATACATACACGCAGCAACATTTATCCTCCTCTAGTACTTGCATTGCCAATAGTATCAAACTCTCACAACATGTCACCTATTATAAAAAATCCTATACAATCATATCTTCATTCATCTATACCATTTATAGTACATTGAAAATACTTGTACTACAGACTCAGCCCAATATTACATCAAAATAACGGTTCATTCCAACTACACAGGGCTAGTGGTTGTATTTTATAGGAACATTCAACAGTAAACCGGAAACGCTCGATTTTTGCTGTCCGGTGATATCAAGTAGTGCAATATTGGAGGAAATAGCCAAAACTGGCCTAAAACAGACAGTGAAATCATTATTTAAAATACTCCTACATGCCAGAATCAACCTCTATTACATTAAAATAAGATATGGTTTATTCCAAATAAACAGGGTTAGTAGTTGTCTTTTACAAGGACATCCAACAGTAAACTGTAAAACACTTGGTCATTCACTGTTAGATCCAATATTCCAATACGGAGTCATGCAATTTCAACTAAATTTCCACTAAAGTTTTACAACTAAAAAAAATTTTTACCTTAATTTAGTTCAACTAATGTTTTACAACTAAAAAATTTTTACCTAAATTTGGTTCAACTAATGATCAACACCTAAATTTGGTTCAACTAATGATCAACACCTAAATTTGGTTCAACTAATGATCAACACCTAAATTTACACCTAACCTAACCACCTGATTGATGTTAGTTGAAAATCTGTTTAGTTGAACATTACTTAGCTGTAAATCCTTCAGTTGTACCATTTTAGTTGAGTAAATTTAGTTAAAACTGCCTGCTACCTTCCAATACATTCAATATTGCAATATTTGAGAAAATGGTCAGAACTAACCCAACAGATAATGATCATCAACTCGTAGTACTTGCAAGAACTGACCCATATTACATTACAACAATAAGGTTTATTTCTACTAAGCAGGGTTAATCTAACTGGAAACTGAAAACTCTTGATCATTACCCAATAATGCAATATTTGAGAAAATGGTCAAAAAGTAATGTAACAGATGATGAAGAACTCACTGAAATTATTTCAATAGGCAACATAGAACTAAATATGTGCTCACTTTTCAAAATAGTAATAACATAAACACCACAATAGACACAATCATCCAGAAGAGGAGGAATAAGTTCCCTATAGTGGTATTGCTTCTTCTACTGGCATGCAGTATTTGAGAATTCATGCAGGAAACGAACCCGAGGTTATGTTTTACAAGCCGAGCAAGTCTAAAGAGCTGGATAAACGCTGCATGAAAAGCGTTCCGCCTTTAAACCCCACCTTCGAGCATCTGGCATTGGCGGCACAAGTTGCATGGAACAGCATATAAAGTCGAAGGAACGCGTTGGTTCGGGCTCATAATGCACTCGTCGAGTCCCATGGATAAGCTCTATTATGGATCGTTCGCAATGTCAGCAGCCGAGCAACCTAGCAGCGGCGTAGGGACGCACGTGCTCGCCTAAGTGAGAGCGTTGAAGCGGGTCTTGAAAGCATGGGGTCGGACAGCGTGGTCGTGCACATCAAGATCGTGTACTTTTTGATCGTGATTCTCATCGTCGGTGAGATCGGTTCCTACTACTACAGTCTGTACTTGTTTCGCAACGTGCAGGAAGACTGCGTCGCGTGTGCCGTGACCGGCAAAGTGAACTCTGAGACGGTAGCCCCGAGCTTCGCCGCCAGATATGCGACGCAAGACGGCGGCGACGATGCCTCCGCTTCGGACGATAAGGGAACCGGCAATTGGGCTGACAGATTCCCAGCGCCGAACAACGACGAGGTGACGGTGACGGAGGGCGATGACTCGGAATACGACGGCGGAAGGATGGTGTGGCACGAAGGCGAAAAGGAGGATGCGCCGGAGGATATCCTGGTTTTCGTGAGGGATGAGGACGTTCGGGTACGGCGCAACGATGAACGAAAAGCGAGGAATAGAAGGGTGGCTCGTCGTAGGGAAGCGGCGCAGGCCATCTCAGCTGACGACGTGGACGTCGGGGACAATTGGATTTGGCTGACGGCGTCGTCCAAAATCAAGGTAGGACAATAAAGCATTTCATCCTTGATTCTTACTAAAAGTAACTGTAAGTACTTAAAATCTAAACTTCCCACTAAGTACGAGGGGTCTTCCCCTTGTTTGAGGTGCTCGGAGTTCTTAAAGGGCTCATTCTGGCCTAAGGAATGTGAGACAGGTCGACCTGCAAAGATTGTGTGAATTTTGGGAGATGTTTCACTTGACATGTAATTTGAATTTGGAGGGAATTTTTAAATGTAGCCGTCGCTGGTTTCCAACTTATCATTGGAACTCCTTGATGGATCGTATCCATAATTCTGATTATTTTCTTACATTATATACAATCATGAAATTTCCAAAATATAACCCTATGCTGTCAGAAATTATAGTTATCGATGATGTTGCATGGTTGCTTTGCTAATAGATTTTGGTTCTGCCTTCTTTAATATTACTTTGATATTCATGCAAAATTAATGCATGAATCGAATTGGAATAAGTAGATTACCCTCATGATCTAATGTTCACACGTAGCTGGGATAACAGACAAATACGGGAATAATTCCTCTAAAAAGCAGTCACGATTAACCGTACTCCTTCCTCTCTTCCTATTTATTAAAAATTACCAACGAAATCCCACAAAAACACTAATCCCCAATTGCTTAGGTTGGCTGAGTCCCACATGCGTGACAACCTGGTAGCAAAAGTAAACAATACTAATGGAACTCTCCAGGGACCCGAAGGTCCAGCTCCATATTTCTGTTTGTATGATAAACACATGTAAATTCGTAAATCCGTTCTTAATGCGTGTCATTTATCTTATTAACTTTAACTGGCGAGGGGCCCCATATAAATTTTGCCTCTAGCCCTGGTGAAAAAAACAATAGAAACCAATAAAGATTTCTAATGGTTTCTATTGTTATTTGGACACTTTATTGATTTTAATTGTTTTCTATGGTTCATGTATTGACTTCTATGGTTTAGCTGTATTGACTGAACAGTAGAAAACAATAGAAAACCATAGAAAACAACTGAAACCAATAAAACCAATAGAAATTTTCTATTGATACCAATAGAAAACAACGTTCCAAATAACAATAGAAAGCAATAGAAATCTCTATTGTTTTTTTCACAATAAATGTGTGATTTACGTTCCTAAATTTGGTAGTACCATGTGATATTATGTGTGTAATGAAGCAGTTTCATAGATAAAACCACTGTTGAAATGGGAAAACATTGTCTAAAATTACCTCCCCAAAAAAAAAAAAGTAAACTTGCGGGGGGAATAAGACGTCATTCGTTATTCTCGATAAATGATCGTGATGTGATCCTCCAGAGTCCACAGTGATCCAATTTCGAGTATCGACTTTGCCAATATCGTCAATGAAGCAACACGTTTATATGCTTCGAGAAATAAGTTTTGGTCACGTCTAGAAGTTCGGCTCGTTCAATAAGCAATTTAGTTTTGCTTACATGGCACATTTACTTCGAACTTTTATTTATACTACAGTAAACAAGTCTAAACAGTTGTTGTTGAGATGAATTGAGAAACGGAAATCAACTAGTGCGCAAAATGAAAATTTAGAAACAAAAACAAAATATAAATGCATTTTTGGCTTGTGTGTTTTATTTTTTATCCGCCATGTATGAAAACTATGAAAATTGCAGAAATGTCATTTCTGAGCATAGATATGAGTAAGATTTGGTAAATATTGACTTGCATAAACTTGCACTGTTTAGTCGTCAATAAATATATATATTATCAAATTGCATCTAACATAATTTGACCAGACATACACGACTACCGGCTTCAACTCTTTTAGCAGATATTGCTAAATTTCTAAAAAAAAAAAAACCAGATATCGCATGTTTACATCTGAAACACGCGAGTTGAAAACACACGAGTCGATATGCTTTTAATTACAACAGAGCATGATAAGTATAGATTTTGAAACACATATTATAGAAAAGTAAAAATAAGTGCAACTAACACACGCATCTATCTGACATTGTTTTTGTATGTAATTTGGAAATTGTTTTTTCATATGAGAAGAGTACAACGTGTTTTTATCCTAATTTGAACGTTTTATTAGATGAAAGTGAAATATATATATTCGTTAGGTCTTGTACGTTGTAAAACGTTGTTAACGCTATTGTGTCTGAATTTGAGTTCACTCCCGTCGTGGAACTGCTTGTGGTGCAATTTACTTGGAAGAAATAGCAAGTGTTTACACTTTAATGTTGGAGGAGATTGACATGTTTATAATAGATCCATGCAATTTTACTCTCGCTCTGAACGGAGATAAGCGTTTTTCTACGCATACGTGGAAGAAAAACGCAGAAAAAATATTCTCTTTGCCATCTGAAATTCTTCCCCAAAGAACTATTTCTCCGCTCTAAACATATATGCACATGATCGAGCTGTCAGAGATTTTCAGACAATTTCTTATTTATCCATCTTGTTTCCATATCTAGAAAAAGACAAGGTGGCAAATTCACATATATGCGACGCTTGCACGTATATGCTTGATTTTCAATTCCAAAAACTGCACATTAAAAAAAAGAAAAAGAAAAACATGTCAATATTTCTCACAACTTGGACAGATAGAGCGGCACTTTGCATTTTTTGTTGTCAAATAAGGCCACGTTTTCTGACGCCTATCGAAAATACAAAACTAGACTATGCATGAAATTGAAATTGTACATGTATTATACATGTACATGCTGTATATGCTCGTATAATATACGAGCATATACAGCTAGTATGCAGCTCCTCTTTATCTCGTCATGAGAGACAATTTTGACATCCCTGTCAAGTAAACGTGATTAATTAAAGAGAAATTAATTTTGAAATGCATTTCACTAGCCCCTCAAACCTGTTCCATTTCCGCTATTTAATGGATGTTCGTTATCATAAATATCGACCATACCAAATTCCATGCAACTGCTGGGACTCTAAACTAATATTCAGAAGTCTGATTACCTAGGTAACACCGTCTGAAATTGTATCCTACTTTTAGTAATTTTATCCATTTTATTTCACGAAAAGTATCAAGATACACTGTTGGTTTTAATGAACAATTATATACTTGTATATATATCTTTCAAAGTATCTATGAAAAAAAATGTTTTCATTATTTATTAAACTTAACACAAAAACAACATCTTTCATATGTATACAATTCCTTGGTAAATATCCGAGCCTGTATCCGTATTGATCAGCAAGTGTGCTGCGACACAATGGTAGGTACCCTTTAGTCGAAAACTTACAAATGGAAATAATCCTATGTATTGACTTTTATGAGACATATCTAGGCCTGTATGAACCCAGTTAGGCTCATAATTGGTCATTATATAGTCATTATTAGTCTTGTAACCACTAAATGGTCATATATAGTCATGTCAGAACTGTATTTAACCATTGAATGGTTATATTAATCTTTGAGTGGCCATGATTTTGAGTTTCCATATATGGGCCATATAAGCCAAAAATGTTTGGCCAATTTGAAACTCCTCGTGAACAGACAGTATATGCTCATCCAATGGCCACAGAAATACACATAGTACATGACCAAACTTTGGCATTTATAACCATGCAACAAGCTTATATGGACATATTTGTTCAGAATGTATGCCCTAGCCTCATATTGAAAAAGAAATTTATGTTCATTCATAGCATATCTTGAGCATTAGTGTGCTTAGTAGATTTTAGTCTACTTTTTCAGTGTGTCACGACAATTAGTTTGAGTTTAGTATTCCTCGAGTTGAAAAAGTTTGAAAAACACTTCGGAATATAAACAAGATGGCATCTGGGAACCTTTGAAGAACTCAAGAGTGCCATCCTTGGACTCGATCATTCGCATGGTAAACAGGCCCCAAGAACGTCGCCATGTTTTGATGCTATTGTTTGCATCTAGTCCGACATTTATTTAATCATACGCTTACATGGAGTGCACGGTCAGAGGACCATTGCATGCATCCTAAAATGGAGCATCGTCTGTGCTTGCCAGAACAAATTTGTATTGTTAATTGCACGCAACACAAATGAATGCTGGGGGCAAGTAGACTTTCAAGTGCTGGACTGTAATTGCACAGTGAAGGGCAATCAACAAAATGTGAAACTCAAGGAAGGATGAAATTTGAGGGGAGAGATTTTGGTTTGCCCTACAGCAGCATATAAGAGTTGACAATATTGGCAAAAGGCCAACCAGCCTTCCTGGAAATAACCCTATCATTTGCATAGAAAGCCGTTGTTCTCACAGAATGAGCTGATGGTATATACTTGTGGGGATAACAATGGCCAGATATTGAACGCAGCTTTCTATACGTAGGCCAACCTAGAGATAATATTGCATGTTGGTTTTTGGAAAACCTACAGCATGCATGACGAAAGCCTTTAATGGATAATGTACTCGAACATTTTCATTCAAATTTTGCCTTTCATTTTAAATCGAAAACAAATTCAGTGAGATGCTCAACAAATTTTACTTAATTGCACATTTTTAAAACAATTAACTGGGAGGGATGCTCAACGTCCATGCAGCACTTAGCTGGGATGTTGGATGTGGTTGGAAGTAGGACAACCTCCCATTTAACCTTCCTTTATATAGCAACGCTAAAATGAATGGCTGGACATTAGTCAAAGGACAGACCTCTGATACGTGATCATTAAAACTTTGCAGAATTAGGAACTAAGGGAAATTAATCATCTAGGAAGGATACTTCTTGGCTGCACGCCCAGCTTATTAGAAGTATTGTGCAATGTACTATATTGTATACCATGGAGACATCAGGCTGTCCGGAGAAATTCTGGTCTTCTGCTTTAGTGTTTGTTGATCGATAATCGGATCAATTCAATAAAGCTTATAATTCAAATCGATATTGGAAAAAACGTGTCAAGACAAGCTTATTCAGTACATATTCATCTTGGGTAATTGTTTTAACAGAACTTGTTTGTTTTTTCATATGAGCATATAATTGTCTATAGTTTGTTAATTTAAGATCATTTGGGCTGCTTGATATTTTAGCTTCCATCATGTGTTGTAATTTAACATCACACGAATTTCCAATTCTTGAAAAATGTAAGGTTGTGAACTTTGTACATGGAATCCTGTACGAGAGCGTCTCTGATTCTGTTAATGTAGTCTTCCAGTAAGTTTAAATGTTGATATTTTCTGATGTATAGAGCGGATACAAAAGCTTTTTTTCGACTATTGTGTGAAGTAGTAAACAGAAATTTGATAACTGTGTATGACTAATGAGCTGGATGCCATAAGCATATGTTGCTTCTTGATATAAGATAGATGTGAATGCATCTTTGTGCATATATCAAATTTCTATTGATGCTTTTGATAATGACTATCCTTGATCTGGGCTCGTATTAAATTATATATCCATAAATAACCTCCAAGAAATTTTTGAAAAACTACATGCTAACTCCCATACTTTGATTTTTGTTTTAAGTCGGGTTGCAAAAGTTTTTGATCTAAATTCAAAATAGTTTAATGGCCTGTAAAATGCATGTAAATTATTCATTCCAAGTCGTGGTATAAACACTTTTTTACAGGCCCAGGGTACATTGAAAACCAGATGTCTGTGGTGCGTTCCAGTGTGCATGGATGAAGACTCCGCATGGATATAAATTTTGGGCAAATTCTCGTCGTTATATTATACAACACAATTTTATGGTCTGCTAATCTGTCAGTGCGATTAGACCATGGCTAGCTATTATTCACTTTTTCAGGCGAGGAAGAAAAGGAATTTGGTGAATGCCAAGCCCGCTCCGCGAATCAGAAACCATTGTTGTGCCAGCGCAAGCGGGCATTCACATTCAAACATTTGACAGATTCGGATAATTGCCTTTCTCTGGAAGATGGCAATGGATGCATTTAGCGAGACTTTTTTCCATTCATTCCAAATGCCTCGATGTGGAGGCTTTGCATCGTTTTGCCCTTATCTCTCGTCCATGCTTTTGCCCTGAAGCCATCTCGACCATAGGCCTAATGAAGATAGTTAAAAGATTTGAGAAAAGACACGCGCCCTCAGGTTTTTCTCTTTTTCTATCTCGCTCTCCTGTGCCTTTAATGCGTTGCTCGTAATCGGAAAATTGTGCTGTCAATTCACAGAATGGCGATTAAATGCTCACTATATGCATTTAATTGTTGCCGAATGGCCTTTTGCCATCAGATAAAATGGAGGGAAATGGCACAGAGGCAGAGTGATGCTAGTGATCCATTATGGATTATAAGGGTGTGCGATTTTAATGAGGGGTCATATTTGGCTTATAGACTATGTGTGTACAGAGAAGAGGCTTATGTTCTCTGCCCTTAAGATCTCCATAAATCACCCGTTAGGAATGCATGCAATGTGGCTGGACTGTTATCAGGAAAAGAGAGAAAAATAACAAGTCCAATATAAGCTGAATGCAATGTCACAACTACGCACTGTGGAGAATTGCTGGAACTGCATGCAAACACCCCTTTATTTTCTTCTTACTGACTATTGCGGTCTACAAATGTAGAAGTTAAAGAACCCACATATACTGGCCTGCAAATTAGCATAGTTTTGTTGGCCTATAAAACTGTAACCGAGACAGTTTCACGCGTGTACTATCATCTGTATTGTCCTATAAATTCTTTTACGTGCAATAAAATTGTTGCTTTTCCTGAAATTATTTAGTTACACTAAATTTTCCACCATAATGGCAGAAATGACTCTAAAAGTATGTCGGTTATCCGAAATGGATCTTTTGTTAAATTATGAACAACAGTTTTTTTGTGCAACATGCTATCATAAACAACTCGCGCACGGAAAGTTGTAAACATTCTTTTCAAATGTTGCCGATTTTTTTTTCTGAGTGGATAGAATTAATTGCGTGACCATCCCATTTGTAAATATTTGAAATGAGTTAAAACGCATATTATGAAAGTAAAACTTGCCACATTACGTTAATACACCTTAATACAACCAACACCTTTCTAATATGAATACTTTTGGTCGGTCACGGACAACCCCTAAAGAAATAACATTAGGGCATATACCTTAATACAATGAACACCTTTATACCCTGATAATTCATCACTATTTTTTAGTCCCAGACAAACCAGGGCCCTTTGTAAACAAAACATTTAAGTTTCAGAGCAGGAAATTGTTTAGTTTTTTAAGAGGGTAACTGGGTAAGTGGGATAACATGACAATTAAGGGGGATTTTTGTGATTAAATATACAGTTTCTGAGCCTGTTTATTTTGTAGACATTGCACACAGTGTATATTAACGTATGTGTCAACAAGTATTCATTCGATACCAAGACTTGTGGGATAACATGACAAGGGGGATAACTGCCCAAAGGGGGATTTTTGTGATTAGATATAGTTTCTGAGCCTGTTTATATTGTAGACATAGCATGCACAGTGTATATTAACGTATGTGTCAAAAACTAATCACTTGATACCAAGACTTGATACAATGGACACTATCTGGTCCCACAAATTGTGGAAACTGAATATTGTACATCAGCAATACAATTTGTAACTTTAGTTGCACCCAGTATGCAGATAGCGAACGAAATCTTGAATATAAGGTTAATATACTGAAATAAAAATGTTTTCTTTAATATTTTTTTTTTACAATTGCTATAAAATTGAATGCATTTACATTCTCGATTCCATTGAGAAAATACATGTATTAGGTTGACATTACATCAATGGCGCCATCATAAGCCTTGCTATCAAAAAATGTTGATAAAATCGTAAAACTAAAGCTATATTAGCTATGTACATTCAAGCATAATCCGATTGCGGAATCGAAAAATAGGAATTGCTTAGAGAAACGTTTGCGACACGAGCATAAATTACCTTCCAAGTTCGTTTATAATTAGAAACTTAATTAATGGCTACATGAATGTGCTTCATATAGCGCGACGTATCTTTATGTTATTGCCGCTAATGAGCTATATTTGAAATTTAGTCGTTAACGCTGGGACGATGGGATTGACATGGGATGTTGCCTTTATGCAAATTAACGTGGGATACGTCGCTCTGTTTTATAGTTGAAATTTTCGAGGCTTACGACCAAATCCTTTATAACCAGATTATTGTACGTGGATCGAAATTAGGGGGAAGATGCATTTCACGCTCAGCTAGTATAGCGTTTCGCTAATCATATAATTTCATGCTCGAAAATGTCAGTTTTGCAGCTTCTCCACATTGGATGAATTCAGTCGGCCCCAAGATTATAGTGTATACACTAAGTGGAAGTTCGTAATGCGTGTCTTGTGTTGTTTTATTTATAGGGTTCATAAAATGTGTTGCACATTTGGGTTTGTCAAAATGTGTTAAAAGAATGCAAAACTAAACGCTTTCTTCTGAAAACTTCAACTCCTTTTTTTTTCCTTTCAAAGCAGCCTCAAAAGCCTCAAAGGACCTAATGAAATGATCTGATAAAAACTGAGATGAAAGCAAGTTATTGAAGCCTGGTTATTATAATGTTTTTCAAGTATTTCAAGACCCTCTGCATGCGTTTAAGTGAAGAAATGTGTTTTGGTAAATGGATATTGGATTTTTATTCAAGACTACATGCTACATTTGTTACATGCAAAAGCTTAATGGGAAACTCTTTGTGCGAATAAGTGCTTCATTTCGAACAATTACGATTCCACTTAATGTTGAATGCGTCTACTTAGGCTGTCAAATATTATGTTTGCCATTTAGGAAATCATCGTTTTCTTTATTCTGTATATGTAAGAGTATATTCAGTTATAAAAATAGAGCTGCATACTTCGAACAGTTTTGACCTGATTGATTAGTTATAAACGGTTCCTGAATTTACTGTAGACAACAGAAGTAACGCATACTAGATTTGATAAGAGAATATTTAGCACAACATTCTATTTTAATTTATTTACGTATACACAAAGCCTAGACTCAAGTCATTTGTACGACATATTCAACTTATAAATAAAGCCATCTACGCAAATTGTGATTTTAAAGTAAAACATGTGCTTTATTCCTTAGAAAAGCATTGCAGCATAATACTAAACAGGAAAGTTTGGTAACCGCTATAAAATATAACTCTTGCAGTGGTTTTGCTAATTATGCTTAGATAAATGTTTATTTATAAGCTAAGCTCTTTTGAATGCATAATTAATTAAACAGATTGGTTAATTAAATATTAATGAAAACTCTAGGCAAGCTTATAGTAATCAAAATAATGTTAATTGTTAACGAAGTTTATAAACGTTATTAGAGTTATAATGAAAATGAATGAACATAAGTTCAGGATTAGTAAGATTATTATAGTATATATCTTTATACAATTTATAGAGGGTCCCCAAAATAAGTGCCCAAGTTGATATAAGATTTTAGCTCTTCCTAAACATGTATTCGTATTAGCTTCAAAATCATCAACATTACTTTACTTCAGTTTGAGTTTTAAACTTGAAGTTTTTTAAGTAACTCCTGGATCAACTTTTATCAATTGTGAAAGTTGTAAAGTCGAACTTCCTTCTGGCACTTATTTTAAAAATGTATGATAAGTGACTTCTGACATAGTTATCTTTAATTCAATTTAAACTCATTAGCCTGCTGTCTAAATACATTTCTATTTCAGAATGGTATTTGTTATAATTCTATTTCAACTATTTCCCATCCTTTCCAAAGATGCTGATTAACATTTAATATTGTAAATGTAATTTAAATCTTTGTGCTTTCTAGTCCCTGACCAGCATTCTAGGTGAAATCTAGTTTCTTCCTACGTATCTTTTTGATATACCCCTTGCTAGTAATAAATCTCTCCAACGTAGTGGGCAGCTGGTCTGGCACTTAATTGAGGCAGATTGATTTTCAGCTTGGTATTTATTGTTCCGAGAGTTGAGCACCATCTGGCAGTCTTTCATTTCTGCAAATGGGCTCCAGATTTGCAGTTCTGATGGGAATATTCAGATGTATGGCCACATTGAGAAATGTGGTGGGCTGTTCAAATGTCATAACTATTTATGCTCGAATTAAATCTCTTCTTTAACAATGCTTGCGTGCAGTTAGGATTTATTCTAAATTTTTAATATCTTCAAATCTTGTCGTATAAACTGTAAAGGACCCGCCTTATTCTAAGAATAGAAATTGCTAGAATGTTTCAATGTGCATCTGATGTACATATGTACACGACCACGCGCTATTTGTTTATGTTGTTGGCATCTGTCAGCAACATCTGTAAGTGCAAGTTGCGCTTGTTTATTTTTTCTTTTATTTTAACTGAGAAATGGCCTCCTACTGTTAAAAGTGTGAACTCCATTGGCAAATCTAATCCAGAAACTCGAAATGGTTGATATATTAAAGAAGATGCCATCAAATTCTGCCTGCAGACTTCTGAAATAAGGATGTCCCGATTTAGGACTAACTTTATTCGATAATAAACCATTTTTTTAGCAGATTAATCCATTAAGAAATTTGAATTAAAAAAAAGCCATATTAATAATAAGATGCTGTTTTGTAAGACTTTGTAGACCGAAATTCCTACATAATTCTTGATGCTATTATTGATTAAAGAACGTTTGAAATTGTATAATGTGGATACTTTTCACCAATTTTTGGTGTTTTTTAGAATTGTGAAAAAGTGTTTAATAATTACGACCCGAAACTGATCAGCTCAAACAGAAATCAACCCTCCTATTTCTGAATATGGTATAAACTTTGCTTTAGGATTAACCTCTGTCCCACACTTTTTTCTGGTAGATTAGAAAATACCAATTAAAATATCTGTATTATTTTCAAATTAGCCATTACTTATTTTCAGGTAAATTTGATTTGATAAATCTGTTCCTCTCCTGGAATCGACTTAATTCGCTTTCATTCTATTAGACCAATAGTTATTTATTGCTACTTACAGGTGATTTAGTACTTTGAATCCTTAAAATCAAATGATAATGTAACAGTAGATTAAGTAGTTGATCATGGTAAATTGTGGCAAGGGTTTAAAGCAGAGGGTCAAATGCCATCCCTTGAAATCGGAATTTTCATGGAATGTTTGTGCAGTGTTCTTTCACTTTCTTAACAATTCTTGACAGTAAAAATTGCTAAAAGAAACCCTAGCAAATACAATACACGTAGTATAAGGTACAATGCCTTGGGTAAATAAGAATAGATGTGCTGTCTTTAATATACTTGCATTGTTGTTATGAACATTCTAGAATACAGTGAGAGTGGGCTTTAATAATTGTTTAATGTTAACAGAGTTCACGTTTTAGCGTGTTGACAGAGCACTTAAGCATGAATAATTTCAGAATTTTCATAATTACAAGGATTTTACGAGCTTTAAGGGTTATATTCAGCGCATACAAGATATTACAAATGTCATACATATGCACACATTCACAAGTACAACTTAAAAAGAGAAAATATGAGGTCACGTCAAAATGACACAATTTTACTTATAAATCAGCTACAGCTAGTTTATGCAGCCGTAATGCACAATAAAGCTCGTCCAAAATTGTATACTTTTTAGGCGGATCAAGACAGTGCGATTTATGCTTGTTTTCAAAACATCAAGAGTTGTCCAGAAAGTATCAGTTTATGCAATAGACCTAGATATAATGTAGATATACAATATGAAAACCTTGAATACGTTGTAGTATATTTTGCAAACAAAAAAATCCAAATACGTATAATATGTTCATAAATTCTTTGTCCCAACTGTTTTAAAGAGTACCATACAGTGACAGTTTAAGGTTATTTTATTTTTTTTTTCTAAAAAAAAAAAGGAAACTGGCAATTTTAAAATTGCAAGAGTTTTACTTATCAAAAATGCAAAAAAAAAAACCATTTTCGTTGGAAAACGGTTATTTATGAAATGTATTATTTAATTGAATTGCTTATATTTATTGTAGATATGGGAATTTAATTTAATAAAACAAAAAGCTGAACGGAAAAACAAGGGCAATGACATGTGTTGAACGGTCGTTATTATGGGACATCCTGTATGCACTTGAAGCGTTCCTCAGAACTGAGGTCCAGTCTGCCTATTGTCCTTTCTGTAACGAGCATCTACATGATAGGTGCGGTTAGATTAATTGGGCACATCCCGTGCAATTGAATTAAATGGCCTCGCTCACCCTTTTTAATATTTATCCAGAGACTTGTAAACGGATGCAAATAAATAAGTTCCAATTTCTCGGCCACTGAATGGAACTTGAAAGGAAAAGTTAGGCGAAATGGCACTCAAATTTCGATTTTTACTGGGCCCAAGAGGAATCCAAAGATGCAAGGGCACGGTTGAGTTACGACCTAAGCGTTCGTTTTCCAGCTTCTTTAGGGGCTGCCCCAATCCATATGAAAGATCGAAAATTTGGAGCGTTCTTGTGTATTAATTACTTTCGCATATTGTTTTCACGTTGAAAATCGCCCTTACTAATAAGCTACTCGTAGCCTGTGTACATGATAAAAGGGCAAAGCGTGGAACCTAATCTTGCATTGGCAAGGGGAACGTAATTTATTTTCCAACGGGAGGATAAATTCGATAACGATGGTCGACATTTCTGAAGATTGTATGCCATGAAGGCGCCTATGTTGCATATCTAATGGAACGAGCTTTCAAACTTATTTTGAAAGGTTGCTATTTGGGTCAAACGATGATTAAATTGCGAAAAGTAGATGCTAAAGAGTGTGCTGAATACATAATTGGGATTTTTAAAGGCATGCCAGGTTTAGACGATATCCCTGGATATATTTAGTCTTTCTGAACATAAAGAAGAAGCTTAATTAAACCAAACAGGAGTTGTTCAATGACTCCTCATCATTGCACTTTTTTTGGAGAGAAAAATGTCTGCAAAAAATGTAATCTGAAAGATTATAAAGGCTACCCTTAAATTACCGTATCAAAGGTGTTTCAGAATCGAAAGCATGCATCGATAGTTGTATAGTGAGAAAATTCTCTGATTACTACACTGTGAGTCATAAAAACGTAGAACCCAATAAAAAAATGTTCGTGAACAATGCTTCCATTTAAATGAAATTTGGTACTTGCATAGAACAAGTGTAAGAACAAAAATGGATTATAAAATGTGACCTCAGATTCTAACGCATCATTCTTTGATTGACGAATCGATTATAAGTTGGTCGAGTTCAATCCAAGTTTTCTTGATTCGTAGTTTCAAGTCTTCGATATTATTAATTTTCGGTTTTAAACCTTTTCCTGAATAACTCCTCAAATTTTGTAGTCCACTGGATTCAAGTCCGGACGGTTTGGTGGCCCGTTTTAGCAGTTCAACTATTTCTCAAGCAGGGTGAGCTTGTTGAAAAATAAAGAAATCCGAGATTTGTGGCATGTCTGGAAGAAGTTTTTTGTTCCTACACTTTTGTTCTATATAAGTGCCAAATTTCATTTAAATCGAAGCATTTTTCACAAAGTTGTGATTTTTTTATTGGGTTCTACTATTTTATGATTCATAGTGTACGTGTTTAGTGGAAATTATTTATTAGAGTGGCTGTCACCAATCTGGCTTCACCTTTTTTGTGTGGAAATGCAGTACGAGCGAATATGGAATTTAAGCGGTGAATGGTGCCATGTAGCGGTTAGCGTTTTCAAAAGCCCAGTATGCAACCATTAAGTTTATCAAGTGCTTCATCAGGGCTCTTAGTGCATTATGTACATTCCTTTGTTTGACAACTAATATTAAAATTTCAGCTAAGTTGTCTTTTAATATTGGGATGACGGCTCAGCTCTTGTTGTATGATTAAATTATGATCCGGAATGAAAGTTCTGTAAGCTTAGCTGTAACTATCCTTTGAAAACTTTGTAAAGTTGCCATGGTTACTAAGCCGGGTTAACATTCGTGGTCAAGTCAATGAATATTAAAACAATACGTCTGGGCCAAAATTGATTTTTCAGGATGATGGGAATTGATTTCTCGTGACGTATGGAAATTACTTAGAAAGGCAATATGATGCTTGACGTTATTTATATATAACACTTTCATGGCTTTTAATTTTAATTTTGAGGACGCAATAACAGCTTCTGTAATCATTGCAATTTAAAGCATGGTGTAAGCATGTTAATGTTTAATGAACTTGTTATTAATGAACACGCAAACACGTATTCTGAAATTTAATAAAGGGATTTCTTTAGGAAGGCAAAGTCTAACAAATATTGTTTGGGTAATCCCTTGCTTCTGGGCGTGTTGTGTAAATTACAAATTTTATAGCATATTGTTTGAATATTCACAGCCATGGCTGAAATAACGGTTTCATTCACCCTAAGCGATACTTAAAACTTTCATCCTATAGTCAATCTTTCCGATTACTCTTAATATAAGCATACAAATATTTATATCTGTTTAGGTCCATTATTTAGAAATAAAGATGCTATCAGTACTCTATTGGATTCTAACTTGAAGTAAAGTTTTTAAGTTTGAAAATGTCTCCTGAAATGAACATTTTGGCGTCATTGGTATAAGAGTTGGTTGTACGTGGTATTAATTTTCTCCAATTTTTCTCAAACTGGAATTAAAAATGCTTTGTTAGATTTTTCGAGTATGTTTATTGAAATTTCTTAGAAATTTTCTTGAGTTTATGATATGTTGAAGGCACTAATAAAGTGCCACGAAAAGTGCTTCATGACATTACTGGAATACTAGTTGGTTGTTTTTTATTCAGTGTGCCGGGGAGAACTTTAACATCGTTTTGTGTTCCCTGAGTTGAAAAAAATTCAAAAGCATTCGTCATAACAAAAATCATAGATGTGTCAAGCATACGTAGATGATTATATTTACATAAAAAATGAATATGAATGACAGTGATATGGAACGATAAGTTCATGTCCATCATAGGACCTTGTTGTTGAATTATTTAGATAGTCATGCTTATAGCGTAAATCAATTGCCCTATTTATACACTGTATGTAGCATGACATGCAAAATGTTGCTTTGGCTTTTTAATGCATCACCTCATATAGGCAGTTTTCCTACAACAAAATTGTAGATGGAGAGCTTGTCGTCGTAGAAGATAGCATTTTGGTAATCGCTGGTAATTATATTTTGGGAACGTTAATTGCAATTTGGAGCAACTGATTGGTCGATAGGTCAGATATAGATTTCGTCAATAGAACGATCGGGTAATATCGCATCGTCATTTTTGCCCTACGATGTTCACTTTTCATAATATCTAATATATTTTATCGCGTCTGAGGAACACGATCCCATAGACCATAAATCACAATTTTCTAGAAAACTGCCACTGGCCTATGTATGACTCCGCACTTTTTATTTACTGCTTTCGACATATTTCACCAGTTTGAATACAAATGGTTTAACTTTCGAAACTTTATGAAATTACCAATCGTCACACACATCACACGCACGCGCTGCGCCATTGTCGACTGTTTCATAGGATTTCAGTGTTTTTGACCCCCCTCCCCCCCTCTTTTATCCCCACTCCCCAGACTCCTTTTCAGCACATGAATTTAATGGTAATAAATTACCTTCTCTTAGGCATGTCACGGCTGAAGATGATATTGAGCTGCACGCAGAAAATCTATCAATCCTCAGTAGGTTTTAAAGCGAGGAAAAACCCCTTTTTATTTGATAAAATAGAGCGCGTATTTCGTTACCATACCATTGCATATAATTTTCACTTTTGAAAGCAAACCTCTGAGAATGCGTCGCAAATGCTTTTTTTTTTTTTCACATCAAAGGAATCTTCCATTGCACACCACCAATGTTGCAGCCCCGCCAATGAAAAATATCAGGTTTTCAAGTCCCTCGTGGTAAAACTCTATGTTAATCCACAAACCGTAATTGGAAGAAGAAATGGTATATGGTTTCCTCCCCCCAAAAAAAAAGAATATATGCTTTTTTACTTTGGATTTCAGGCTTTTTAGGAAAATGCTAAATCGCATACTACATCATGCGTGCGACGATATTTCAGTCGAGTTCATTCGGGTTTAAAGGAAAAAACGAAATTTGATTATTATGTTTATACCTCTTATTTGGCAAGAAGGAAGCAGAGTTGATAAAGTTGGTTACTCCCCCTAACACAAGCCACCAACTCTTGAACTTTTGAATAAATTGCCAGTCGTATAGGTTTTCGTATATGCCAAAGATACCGTAGTTCCATGTGCGTGACTTCTAAGCCAATGGGAGCAGTAGACAAGTTAATGTAATCAAGATTTAAAAGTATTCGCTTCTTGTAACAGTCTGCAAACTTTGTAGGCTCTTCTCTAGTTTTTTGCACGAGTTTTTACTGAGCCATTTCAATTTATATGCCATGACATTTTATTAATTTCTCTACTTTGCATCGATATGCATAACATATTAGGATCAGCCTGTGTTATAAATATTGAGATGTACGAAGGCTGTAAATAAAATACAACTGATTTTACTCTAAGGTTTTCAGTTGATTGCTTTTTATTGAGTTAAATGAGGTACCTCAATAAGTACATCGCACAAAAATACCCTCGAGGAAAAGATAAAAATAGAATTTAATTACAAACTGCATTTTTTTTTAATCAATGGATATATTTGCAAGAATCGAATTATTTATTGTGTAAATATATTTGTATGCCAACATAGCCTTTTCAAACCTCACGGTAAATTTCCTATTCATTGCTGGAACAAGACTCGAGCTTAACCAAAAATAGATAAATATTGCATCGGCTATCTATTGCATAATTCAAAAAAAGCAATCATCAGATCCATTTGAAAGCAAACCTTTCGTACACGCGACAGCGTAATATTAATACATGCAGAGATTCTAAAAAAAAAACATATATAGAAATTTACTCCCAAAAAAAAAAACATATCCGTGCTTTTTTAGGCAGGCTGTCTTTTGATTGGCTTATTTGAATGGAAATCGGTCACGGAAATCGAAACCTTAAAAATGTATTTTTGTTCGGCTCACACTCGTAACATGAAATGGAGCAATTTGAGCTCAGCTCACGTAGACGCCATAATGCACCAGGTGGTTAAATGATTAGAAACACCAAGCATGCTGCGCTGATTTGGGATTTTTTGGTTTTCCATTACTCGCAACTTCAGAAATGGCCGACGTTTTTCATTAAACTGATTGAATAAATTATGGAAATATATCTCTAATAATACACAGCTTCTGGAGAGTGACTGCAAAAAAGTGAACCCCTTAAAAGCGGCCAATCATGCACGACACTTGCTGAATGCTAGCACTGATTGCCATATTAAAGGGGATGGGTGAGGGTCGTTCGAAATATGCTTAATAAACGGAATTGCTTATTACACGAATAGCTTATAACAATCGCATCTTTAAGTAGGGCGATATTTTTAAACTTTGATTTACAGTGTCAGCATACTGTAAAATCAATCTCCAATTTAAAAAATAATAAGAACTTGATGCATTTGTAAGCTGGAATCGTTTTTGTTGCATAATGTATGTCAAACCTCTCGACATCAACTAGATTAGTTAACAGATTAGCTAAGATTAACTAGATTAGCTAATAGTTGTTGTATTATAAATGTGTGAAATCATGGAGAGTGTATTTTCCCCCATACTTTACGAACATGCAATATACAGAATAGCATTCCAAAAAAACTGTTATAAACACCCTACTCGACCAAACACATTCAATTTTTAGAAATTTCCTCGTCACAGAAATGCATAATATATTTACATAATACATAAGTTTCATATTTCCTCGTTTATTGTTTTTGCTTTAATTCAATGCATAAAAAAATCATCATTTATGTTCCTTGTGCATTCTGTTTGTTTTCATTTTTGAATATATTTAACAAAAAAAATAAAGGAGGAAATACGAAACTAATTTGAATATGTCATGCCTTGTGGAACATTTGTTTTAAATTCTTCAATAATAAATTCCCAGAATAATACAAACAAAAAAAGCTATAATCACAATTGCCAGGTGTGCTGAGTCCCACAATTCATTTGCGCTTACCATATATATTTTTATGAAATTTTGCAACTAATTTTAATTCACTTTTTAATTAGGTAGTAGACTACCGTACAGGTGACGTCTATTGAGTTTGGTATATGAAATTCCAATCCAACCAGTACTTAACCAGCAATCTTGCGTAAAAAAAGCACATCGACACATGACTAAAAAATATGGCAGCTGGAAATCTATCTTGCTCTTTAGCAGATTATAAAGTAGACCACCTAATGGCCCTATTCAACCGAATTACCTAATTATTGCCTACTGCCTTTTTACAGTAGTAATGATCGAGCCCCATTTTCTAAACCCATCGTCGTATAGTGCCAATGTACTTGGCAACCGTTATTTCATAATTCTATCAAGTATTTCTTCAAGACGTCTGGATATACCGATGCGCCATCTAATTAATTTGCAATTAGTAGCATTAGGAACCCGAAGCATGCACATTTTCGCTTTTTTTTTTCTCTCCGACTTAACCCTATTGATTATTTGTTGAGTGTGCATGGAGTTTTAAGGAAGGCGAGCTTGCGAAATAATGCACTAGACCTCATTGTATAAGAATCCAATGTATCTTGATACGTTTATAGAGTTTCAATGTTGAGAACGGGAGATCGATTACTCGGGTTTGTCATTAACGGGATTAGCATCAGATATTTTTTTTCCAGACTTATGTATGGTTAAAAAAAAAGGTAAAGAGTCAATAATCAAGCATCGTGCATTTTTCGTTTGGTTCTGCGACCTTAGCCAGAGGCGAATTAAGCTCGTTTTTTCTCTTGTCGCTGCTGTAGAGAACACATGGTGTAAGACCCTTAGGGTCTTTCAAATAGACTGCCCAAACTAACAGATGGGAGTTTCGGTCAATTGATCGCCTTGGACTTTTCCCTTAGCGAATGTTGCCAAGAGTGTAGCGTTCAAAAAAGAAGAGCAGGGGAGAAAAAGCAAAAGAAGAGATGAGATTGGCAAAGACGAATATGTGGAAAGGGCACGAATAAAAACCGGCCAGATTCTTTTTTTGCATTCGGCTTGGAAATCCCAGGCTTTCTGACAAGAAATATGAGGCCAAAGAAGCCTCGAAAGCCGAGGTTGATCCAGTTTGCTGTACGTGCTCAAAGTTTCTAAGTTTGCATCCGACATGTTGTGCCTACAGGGTGTGTACTTGATGTACCGGAAAAGCATGCAGTTTTAAGGGCTGTCAACAGAAGCTTGGACACCAATAGTCGTGATTTACTATAATTCCAACGTATACATTGGGATTATGTTAAATAAACTGAGATATTACATGCGGACATCTCATCAGTACCATACACAATTACAGAATGAACTGATCGGTAATTTATGTTAAATTAATACGTATATGTGAACAATTAAACACGAAAGGGTGAAAACTTATAATTGAAGAACTTTGGGAAATTAAATTAAATTCTCAATGCAGATATTATAGTATGAAAATGTCAACCAAATTAAATTCAGATATAGTTAGTTTGGTAGGACACTTATTGGTTAGATACACACTTGACATGCTGAAAGCATGGATGAAAATTGGGGAAGGAATTCTTTAAAATTTTCACAACGCTAAACCGATTTTGACGTGTGCTGGTCTTGTCTTGAAAGCTGTTTATTTATTAAACTCAAATGGAATCCTGAGATAACATGCCTGTGCTGTAAAAATAAATGGAGAAATCGTGATCCTTAAAGGTGAAACAATCTGTCATGTTCATTGTTAATTAAAGGGAGACACGCATGCTGTACTCAGTTTTTACAAGTTTTTAGAGAATATCAAAATAGTTCCATGATTAATTTATTTCGCACTCCATAAACAGGAGTTTAAAGTATAAATTATTCCGCACACCAGTCATGTTAAAAATGAAATGTCCGTAGGTGAATACCATATGATAGTAGTACAGTCCACCTATATGGGGCAAGTGGGTGGGGGTTTCCGGCCACGCCCCCACCCACCGGAAGTGACGTCAC
>JAQGBW010001879.1:0-22751 GCA_034698625.1 Julus scanicus | reverse complement strand
AGGGGGGAGGTTCTGAATTTTAGAGTTGAGGGGGGAGGTTCTGATTCTTAAGAGTCTGTATGGGGAATATTCTGAATTTTAGAGTTGTTGGGGGAAGGGTTTTGAGTCAGAAGTGTGTGTGTGTGTGAAGGGGGGGAAGGGAGGAAGAAGTAGTCTTAGAGTTTGGGGTATTCTGAATCAGAATTGGGGGTTCTGAATTTTAGAGTTGAGGGGTTCTGAGTCTCAGAGTTGAGGGGGTAATGTGTCTTTGACTATGGGGGTTCTGATTCTTAAGAGTCTGCAGGTAGGGGGAATATTCTGAATTTTAGAGTTGTAAAGGGAAGGGTTTTGAGCCAGAAGTGTGGGCGAGGGGGGGGGGGTAGTCTTATAGTTTGGGGCATTCTGAATTTTACAGTTGAGGGGGTTCAGAGTCTCAGAGTTGAGGGGGTAATGTATCTAAGAATTTAAGGGGGGGGGGGGCGGAGTTGTGGGAGTTTGTGGGAGTGGGGATATTCTTAATATTAGAATTGAGGGGGGGGGGGAGGTTCGGTCTATGAGTTGGGAATGGAGGAAGGGGGTTCTAAATCAGAGTTTATGGGGTTTTGAATATTTGTAACAAGCCTAAAACTGAAAATTCCGAGCCCCCCATTTTGTGTTTCAGTGCATATAATATTGGCAAGATTCCCTTCCTCAATTAACAAGATTAACGCGTGACTAATTATCAAAATGCCCTTGATGAAAAACTCCGTCTGCTCGCAAGAAAAAAAGAAAGTTGTTTCCTGAAACAGGTGTAAAAAAACAGGTTGTGGGTTAAAATGATGGGCGTGGCACGGGGGCCACTAACTGACCAATGGCGTGCCAGGGCCACTTAACTGCATTTTTACACGAGGAGGTTACATCTTTCATTCAGTGTCACGCTTCCGCGAGAAGAGGTTGACCCACCAAAAACTCCGCTTTTTGTGCTCAGATTTCTGTGTTCGGATATATAAGTATCTGGGGCAATAGGGAGCACGTGCGAAGGTGAGAGCAGCGACTGAACAAAATCACTCGCGAGTGCTAACATCGAGACACATCTGAGAGGATAACTTGAAATTTGAGAGGTATGCTACATTTTGAAATTTCTAACAACTTTTGGTATTTGGGAATTGGAATGTCAGGTATGGATTCAAAGCTTATGAACATAGGGGTTTTTTTTCTGGCGAGAACTCTCGAGAGCAGCTCTCGCCAATGGGCACACTTCTGAGAGTGGTGCGTGCTAGCTGTCCGAGAGCTATTTTGTTCGGATTTGTTCGCGTGTGGACATGTATGAGCCTTGGCCTCTCTGAAATACTAGACGATACTGGCGTGAAACTCTTGAGAGCAGCTCTCGCCAATGGATACACCTCTGAGAGTAGTGCGTGCTAGCTGTCAGAGAGCTATTTTGTTCGGATATTATCACTTGTGGACATGTATGAGCCTTGGCCTCTCTGAAGGTAATACTGGACAGAAACTCTCAAAAAGAACTTTAGCGCGTGCAGGAGTTCTTATTAAGCACGCGCAAAACTGTTCTTTTTTTTCTGTTCGATGTTAGAACTTGTGATTTTGTGTCGGTGAGATTTGTCGAGAAAAATAAAATGTGTATGAACTCGAAGAAGCTGAAATGTATATTTTGCGAAGAAAGGAGAAAACCGTGAGTTTTAAATTTACTGATAATGAAGTCATAAACATGGTTACAAAATTTGATGACATTCTGAAGCTTCCCCAGCCTTTTCTGTGCGGAGGAAGATCAAAATTGCGGGAAATCTACAAATTTTGAATTGATGTTAGTTCATTTTCAATAGTTCGTTAGTTTTCGTAAAAAAATCATGCATAAAAGTAAAGAGTGATCCTATTATTGCAAATAAATCAAAAAAATTAATTTAGTGCGGTAAAATCCTTAATATTTTCTTTTAAAAAACAGTGTCCCATTCCGTCTGCGCCCAGGAGGAATGGGACAAAATGGAGAGTAGTTTTATTTCAATTAATTTTCGTTTTTAGTAATAAGAAAATATTTTAAAAACTGTGTACTGTTTTCCCAATAGTTTGAAGTAAATTTGTGAATACAACTTGTTGCGTTTTAAGGTTTGTACATTATTTTAAAAATGAAAAGTTGAAAAATGGCCAATTCCTACCCACTCTCCCCTAAATGACAGATAAACTGCAGATTAAGAACTGGCAAGACATGAAACATGTCAAAATTAGCCCTGTTCCAGATACCTGGAAGAACAAAACAATGGCAACCCTTCTGGGAATTCCCAACAGACGTCGAAGACAGATTAGTAAGGTGACCCAATCGCCTTGGACCCTCTCCAGAGTATTTCCACGAAAATGTTTAATCCATATTTTTAGAAAAATGACATGAGTTTTGTGACTCAACTAAGAATGTATTTTTGACCTGGTCAAAATAAGTACAATTCTAGATTCCAACATCCAAAATAAGATCAACAGTCATCGTGGAAGTTATGACAAATAAAAACAGGAAGTTACTTTTTAAGAATTTTTCAAGATTCACACATTTTGAAAATCCATGGATGACTCTTTTTTCTGATAACTCGTAATAGACAGTTTTCCCCTCGAATAGCTCGAGGGCCAAGTCTGACCTTTAGACCCACTTCTTTTTTTTTGGTTGCCTAGTCGAGGGCTTCTCCGTACAAAACGTTTGACCTGGACAAGAATGCACTTGACCTCAACAATTTCGAACATGCGAGGACAAGTACCACGTGATGAAGTCATATGGAGGGAGAAAGCAGGAAACCTCCACTACAAAATTACTGTTAACTTTTTGGATGTAAACTAAATTGTGGTACTTGAGTAAAGAGTACTAGAGTACTGAGTACACAAAAGTAATTAAAAACGTACAGGTACAAAGTACTCGATTACAAATGTCCTTTGCGGCAGTAATTGAGTACAAAAGTAATTGATGTACTCACCTTTTGGATGAAAATTTAATTGGAGGTAAATGAGTAAATTTGAGTAATAAGTATACAAAAGTACAAACTAAGTATAAAAGTACTCAAAACTTACAGGTACAATGTACTCGATCGATTACACATGTACTTACTTTTTGGATGAAAATTGAATTGGCGGTACATGAGTACATTTGAGTACTAGAGTACTGAGTATGCAAAAGTGCAAAAGTATAAAAGTACTGAAAAGTACAAACTAAGTATAAAAGTACTCAAAAGTACAAACTAAGTATAAAAGTACTCAAAACTTACAGGTACAATGTACTCGATTACACATGTACTCACTTTTTGGATGAAAATTGAATTGGCGGTACATGAGTACATTTGAGTACTAGAGTACTGAGTATGCAAAAGTACAAAAGTATAAAAGTACTCAAAAGTACAAACAAAGTATGAAAGTACAAAGAAAGTATGAAAGTACAAACAAAGTATGAAAGTACAAACAAAGCATGAAAGTATTCAAAAGTACAAACTAAGTATAAAAGTACTCAAAACTTACAGGTACAATGTACTCGATTACACATGTACTCAAAAGGGGTGATTACAAATAGACTCGGGGAGATTTACTCATGGGAATGAGTATACTGGGCTACGAGTACTCATTTCATATGAATACTGATTACTCGTACTCTGCTCGCTATGGAATAAAACTCCAAAATACTCTTAATCAGTACGTAATCCTTCTCATGAGTACAATTTCCCAAGTCTGATTACTAATTTCATATAACTACTTATTACATGTAATCTATACTCAAACTATGGAGTATCATAGTACCACTGCAATCACAATCGGTACTCTTACTCATGAGTTCTAATTGCCTAAAATCAGTTCAATTTCAATCAGAAATGAAATTTTCAATATAATTTTACATGAAAAATATGTTAAAATAAATTAATGTTGAATTTCCCTGACTATTCCAGGTTTTCCTAAATGTGCCCTTCTAATTGTCATTTTTGTTCCATTTCAGATGAAACCGGCCTATTGGTACGTTTCAATGTTGTTCATCGCTTTTCTCTACATTTACTTAACGGCCATTCAAATGGTGCGAGGGATGCCGTTTGAAGATGGTCTTAACCTGCCGTTTAAGTACCACGGTTACGATGAAACGACGGCCATCTTGAAGGACATAAGCAGGGTTCACACCAACCTAACAGCGCTGTACTCGGTGGGAAAATCCGTGCAAGGTAAGAAATGGCCCTTTTATAAAATTCCATCTAAGACTAAATATTTACCACTAGACCGATAACAAACAAGTACCGTGAGGAAAAGTTGTAAAGAACTTCGAAGAGAGTTCAAGAGCCCTTCGGAAAACGCTTTCATTTAATTCTGAGTTACCCGTTTAAGGCAACAGATGGCGCTGCAAACAGCACTACGAGACGCTATTTGCCTTACGATAGCGCCATCTTTCGGCATTCAGATTAATTAAACGGGCAATAAATTCCATCTAAGGCTAAATATTTACCACTAGACCGGTAGAAAACAAGTACCGTGAGGGGAAAATTGTAAAGAACTTTGAAGAGAGGGTTCAAGAGTCCGTCTTCGGAAAATGCTTTCATTTAATTCCGAGTTACCCGTTTAAGGCAACAGATGGCGCTGCAAACAGCACTGCGAGACGCTATATGCCTAATGATAGCGCCATCTGTTGGCATCTAGATTAACTTATTAAGCGGGCGGAAAATCCCATCTAAGGCTAAATATTTACCACTAGACCGATAGCAAACAAGTACCATGAGGGAAAGTTGTAAAGAACTTTGAAGAGAGAGTTCAAGAGTCCTTCTTCGGAAAACGCTTTCATATAATTCCGAGTTGCCCGTGTAAGGCAGCAGATGGGGCTATAAACAACACTGCGAAATGCTATATGCCTTACGATAGCGCCATCTGTTGGCATCCAGATTAACTAATTCAGCGGGCGGGGAAATTCCATCTAAGGCTAAATATTTACTACTGGACCAATAACAAACAAGTACCGTGAGGTAAAGTTGTAAAGAACTTTGAAGAGAGAGTTCAAGAGTTCTTAAGAAAATGCTTTCATTCAATTCCGAATTACCCGTTTTAGGCAACAGATGGCACTGCAAACAACACTGCGAAAAGCTATGATAGCGCCATCTGTTAGCATCCAGATTAACTAATTAAGCAGGTAGTAAACCCCATCTAAGGCTAAATATTTATCACTAGACCAATAACAAACAAGTACCGTGCAGGAAAGTTGTAAAGAACTTTAAAGAGAGAGTTCAAGAGTACTTCTTCAGAAATCGCTTTCATTTAATTCCGAGTTACCCGTTGAACACAACAGATGGCGCTGCGAACATCACTGTGAAACGCTATATGGTTTAAAATAGCGCCATCTCTTGGCAACCACATTAACTAATTTCAACATCTAATCAATTCTTTCTTTTAGGTCGTGAACTTTGGGTAATGGTTATATCGAGGTCTCCAATCGAGCACATGCTTGGACAACCAGAAGTCAAGTATGTGGGCAACATGCACGGCAACGAGGTATACAAATTTAACACAATCTTTTTGGCACATAACCCTGTAGATGGCGCTGCAATGGTTCAAAACTAAACTCAAATGTTTTTCAGGCGGTAGGAAGAGAACTGCTGCTGCGGCTAATACTGCTACTTGTGACGCATTACCAACAAGATCCGTATATTACGTGGCTGCTGGACAACACCAGGATCCACATCATGCCCACTATGAACCCGGACGGATTCGAAGTGGCCGAAGAAGGGCAGTGTGGGGGAACCAAAGGAAGGTAAAAACGATTTGGTCCTAAGTTGCGCAGGACGGTGAATACGACAACTCGGATACAACTTTAAGCGTGATGCATAATCTTGAAAATATCCATCCCTCGTCAGAAAATTTCTGTCTTTCGAGGTTCGAGGTTTGCTCCCCGGTCGGGGTTGGTGGGAATTTTTACGGTTGGGAGAAATTCCCTAAGTGAACTGATCTTTTTCGGATGACTTTAAACCGAGGTCCCGTGCAGATTGTTACGCGCTAAAAGGCCCCTCGAGAGTGGGCGTTAGCCCCCCCTCGTAGGCACATTTCTAGGTAGGCGATGAAGGCTCATCCCCCAGTGTTGGTGTCTAGCCCTCGTATTGCAGAAATAGGCCAATGTTAAAAATCAACACGCAAACTCTTCGAGAAACTTCCTCACCACTTCACTTGTCTGTTGTCTTCCCTGATCACAAATCAGTTCAGTTGGAATGCCAAACCTCTCGATGGATATCTTTCTTGAAGAACGATACAATAGTCGGTCCTCGAGCTTTCTTTATTGCTTTGGCAAGGCAGAACCCTACAGCATATTCACACGTAAACTAGTAAACCAACTCGGTGGCTGTCTTGGGTCCTTCTGTCGGGAGCTTACGATAGGAATTCAAGTGTGACCCGAAGTTAGTCCCCCTCGTAGGTGAATTTCTAGGTAGGCGATGAAGGCTCATCCCCTAGTGTTGGTGTTTAGCCCTCGTATTTCAGAAACAGGCCAACGTTAAAAACTAACACGCAAACTCTTCGAGAAACTTCCTCACCACTTCACTTGTCTGTTGTCTTCCCTGATCACAAATCAGTTCAGTTGGAATGCCGAACCTCTCGATGGATCTCTTTCTTGAAGAACGATACAATAGTCGGTCCTCGAGCTTTCTTTATTGCTTTGGCAAGGCATAATCTTGTTGCATATCCACACGTAAACTAGTAAACCAACTCGGTGGCTGTCTTGGGTCCTTCTGTTGGGCGGCTTACGATTGGAATTCAAGTGTGACCCGAGGGCGGTCACAGATTTACACTACAATACCTGCCGTTACAGCGCATTGCCTGGATTGACTATGGCGCCATCCATGGGAGATAATTCCATGGATGGAGCCGCAGCCATCCAACGAGACACCAACTCCGCGTGCTTGATACAAACCAAAACCTCCACCGATATGTTTTCAGATTCAATGCAAAAGGTGTGGATCTTAATCGAAACTTCCCCGATTACTTCGAAGACAACCACCAAGAGAGGCAGATCGAGACTCTGGCCGTCAAGGAATGGATTGACAACGAAATATTCACGCTGTCCGCAAACTTGCACGGTGGTGCTGTCGTTGCCAACTATCCATTCGACAACGCTCCCAAAACGTGTAAGTCTGCCATTTTATGATCTGTCTTCTAACCTGGGTGCTTTGGTTTTTCCCCCTCATCTCCTTCTTCCGGAATTCTGTCCCTCCTTCCTTCCTTCCTTCCTTCCTTCTTTCACCGCCCATACAGGTATAACGCTCGGGGCTACGATCTGAATCGAAATTTCCCCGGAATATTCTTGAAGAATGGCTTTAAGGAACAGGTGGAGATGCAAGCAGTCAGAAAGTGGATAGAGAAGAGCGACCCAAAGTTTGTGCTCTCGGCTAACTTGCACGGGGGATCCTTAGTAGCAATTTACCCGTTCGATAGCACCAATAATACCAGTTGTAAGTTACTAATCAGTGGCACTGCATGGATTTTAAGTCTTGCATGGACAACTATCTGTGCTCTGCATGAATACCGCATCGCTTCGGAGCAGTGAATAAACTCCATCGTAGTTTTCCAGAAAGCTACGCAGTCATTCGAGAACCGCATATACCCCCGTTCACGGATTTCACAAAAAAAGCTGTTATCCATAAAAAAATGTATCGCTTTACTCACCAGAGGCTTTTGCATGTTTCTTAATCCCTTGTTTTCGTGCCGTTGACATGACTCCGGCAAACACTTTAAAGACGCAGTTTCTCTAATTTCCGGATCCAGTTTTGAGTAACTTCCGACCATCTCCATCTCTCACTCCGGACCACGACGTCTTTCATCATTTGGCTTTGACGTACTCCTTCAACCACGGCAGCATGTCCTTTGCGGCACCGTGCAACCACAGAGCGGAATCTTTTATCAACGGAACGACAAATGGTGCCGAATGGTATCCGGTGTCAGGTAAGCAACATCTCAATCGCTTTCGCGGGTTTCTGCAAGCCCTCGGGATGTACCTGCAATAAACCGTTATATTAACTTCTTGTAGGTGGGATGCAAGATTACAACTACGTGTGGGGAGGATGCATGGAGCTGACTCTCGAGCTCTCCTGCTGCAAGTTCCCGAAAGCTGACCAACTTCCCAAGTTCTGGCAAGAAAACAAAAAGGCCTTGCTGAAGTACCTCGGGGAAGCGCATCGAGGTAATGAAAACCATGATTTATTTGGGGAATACCACACCAGCCGAGGTTACTAAAAATCCCTCCGATTTACTTATTTTGCAGGAGTTCGTGGTTTCATTCAAGACGAGTTTGGTCAGCCAGTGGGAAATGCAGTTTTAAAAATCAAAGGTCGAGAAATAGGATTCCGTACCTCTAAACACGGCGAATACTGGAGGATCCTTCTTCCCGGCATTTACAGGATCGAGGTGAGTTGATGGTTCGACCGGTGTACGTGGGAGGAAATTCCACTCGGTTATTCTCTCGTTCATCCCCGTGTCTTCGACAGGTGGTTGCCGAAGGATACACTCCTGCCGAAGCGCAGTTTGCGGTTGTCGACACGCAGCCTACCCAACTGAACTTGACGCTGTTCCGGCCAACGGTAAGTCCCGGGAACAGTAGCACGACAAGTCCAACTCCTTCTTCCGGTGGTGGTTTCACTGCACGCTCTATAAGAAATAGTACGAGCAAGTGGCGACGCAGATTCCGGTTAACCGTTCCCACTACTACCGTGGGTACGACCGCCGCACGTGAGAGCAAGGCCTTCGATCGGGAAGGCGATGCCCAAGAACCGGACTCGTACAAAGACAACCGATCTTCGGGAGCATCCTTAACCGATGTTCTAGATCTATTAACAATTTGCGGCTTGCTCTGCGTGAGTGCCACGCTCTTATAGAAACTTTTGAATTTTTTCCCTCACCGCATAATGCGACAAGCACCAAAAACAATCGCGTTTTATACATTTTTACACATGTGGATGCACCGCCAAGTTTCCGGCATGGATCTACCTTTTTTTTTTTACACAATGTACATAATTATGCCTGTATACATTTTTCTATGCATGATTGTGGAATGTTCTATCGAAATTTTTGCAAACAAACTGTGATAACATGGATCTTGTGTCATCCTTCAAACCTTTCCCAAAACTTTTTTAGAGAATAAGATTTATGAATGAATGTAGTTAGATCCAGGTTTTTTGCCATCGAACTGTCCGATTGGGTCTCGAATGTTTTGTCTGGTGGTCGGGTTGGAAGGTTTAACAGGGTGGCCACACAATTTTCATTTTGAATTTCCCTGACTAAATCCCTAAATTTCCTGGCCTAAACTTATTGGGTAATGCATACACATTTTTAGTCATAATGAAACGTATAAAAGCACTTTATTTGGCATTTTCAAATTTTAGCAAGCAATTTCAAAGAACCCTGGTCAAAAAAGCAATAGAAACCAATAGCAACCAATAGAGATTTCTATTGGTTTCTATGGTTCCTGTATTGACTTCTATTGACTTTATGGTTTAGCTGTATTGGCTGAACAATAGAAAACAATAGAAAACCATAGAAAACAATTTAAACCGATAAAACCAATAGAAATTTTCTATTGCTACCAATAGAAAATAATGGGCCAAATTACAATAAAAAACAATAGAAATCTCTATTGTTTTTTTTCACCAGGGTCCTAGTCAAAAAAGCAATAGAAACCAATAGAGATTTCTATTGGTTTCTATGGTTCCTGTATTGACTTTTATTGACTTTATGGTGTAGCTGTATTGACTGAACAATAGAAAACCATAGAAAACAATTTAAACCGAAAAAACCAATAGAAATTTTCTATTCATACCAATAGAAAACAATGGGCCAAATAACAATAAAAAACAATATAAATCTCTATTGTTTTTTTTTCACCAGGGCCCTAGTCAAAAAAGCAATAGAAACCAATAGCAACCAATAGAGATTTCTATTGGTTTCTATGATTACTGTATTGACTTCTATTGACTTTATGGTTTAGCTGTATTGACTGAACAATAGAAAACAATAGAAAACACTTTAAACCGATAAAACCAATAGAAAACAATGGGCCAAATAACAATAAAAAACAATCTCTATTGCTTTTTTTCACCAGGGAAGCCACGTAGATAGCAATCATTAGGCAGAAAAGGGAATTTCCCCTTTCACCCAACCCAATATATGGGATATTAGAATTCTAGGATGAGGGTGGATGGAAGAGTATTGGGGATGGGCCTGCTGAAAGACTGAGTGCTCGGATGACATTTTGCTTGGAAAGTGGAAAATTTCCCTGACTACTTACTAATTTCCCGAACTTCCCTGACCACTTTTTTCCCCGACTTCCCTGACCTGTATAATTGGGCCAAATCACGAGTGGCCCTATATTAAAAACTGGATTTAACTACGATGCATGTGGATATTTGGGAATATATCGAATAGCGCATATTGGTAATAATCTCCGAACTTTTGGTGTTGGCAAAACAAATCTACAGCACTGGGAATCTGGTTACGCATGAACTTTGAACTTCATCACATTCGGTTTCTGGTTCGTTAGCCGGTCAAGTGGTCGGTGATTTTGCACTCGTAACATGTCTAGCGCTTGACTTTGGTGTCTTATTTTCAAAGTCTTTTGCTCCTCAACAACAATTTGACCGTTCGTTCCAACGTGAACCTTCGCCTTTCTATTACTCTCACGGTCCTCCTTTCTAAAAGAAGAGGCCCCTTTCTTGATATCGAAACGAGGTAAGCGAAATCTTTAAAGAAACCCAACGGCTACGTTAACGGGTACGTCTTAACCCGAGCGTTACCTTTTTTTGTTTTACAGGGATCGGCAATGAGGCCTCAGAAGACCAACCGCATCCGACACATGCTCGCCCCGCCGGCACCAACGGGAAGCCCTATCGGAAACCTCATTCAGTCGATAAGCAGTCGGTTAGGAAACTTTATCGGCTGGATCGGCTAGGAAATCTGCAAATAAAATATAACGAAAGCGCGGCAAAGGTTTACCGAAGACTACGCTCTCGGAAGTGCCATGGCATTATCGCGATCTATCTGGCATCGTTTCCGAGGGAACATCGGAGCCGTATTATATCTGGGGTCAAAGAACAAATCCCTACAACCTTTTTATAGACTAAGTGCTGTTCGAATCGAGCAACACCCGTTTAATTTATTGAAGTTTTGCTATTTTAATTACGTTATAATTTTTTATTGGTTGCTGAATTTGGGAAATTGCTTAACATATGCAGTTGCAAATTACTTAATAACCCAGAATTTGACATGTGTACAAATGAAGAATCGGCTCGTTTGAAAATTGCAACGCATAAATTAAGTTATTTGTCCACAAACTGTGTGGTTACTAAACCAGAAATTAAGGGGAAAAGCAACGCACATAATGTTTATTATGTGAAATGCGGGAACTGAGGTTGGTTTCACGAGATATCTGTTGATTTGTAAGTAGCGAAGAGCGAATATTAAATTTTTTACAAAAAAAACATTTCTTACTTTATTACAAAAAGACCGACAAGGTCCGTAACCTTTGTTTGGAAGACTGATGATCTCAAACCGAGTACAAAATGATTATTTCAGTTTCAGGGAACTTCTTTTGCCACAAGATCTCTAGCTACTTGAAATGCGGCCAAGAGGGCTCCTAATTCCATTTTATCGTTGACGCCACTGGTGAGTCGAAACCTAAAAATTTAAAACAAATCATAACTTATCGTACTAAAGAGGCGGCCGAAAAATAATCGAAAGGCGAAATTCAGCAATAAAGACGTACTCGATATCCGAAAGCTTCAATAGCAAATGCAACCGGACGTGGGAAGGGAAATCAACTGGTAAATGGAAAAAGTGCACTCAAGATTAATCTAATTCTCAAATACAGTGGAACCTCGCTTAACGAGCACCTCGCAAAACGAGTAATTCTCATAACGAGCAATAAAATTGTAAAAAATGACAAGCTTAACGAGTGACGTGGATAGGGGAATACGCTACAAATTTATTTAATGATAATGTGGTGTCGCATTTTTACTAAATTTTAAAGCGTCGGCAAAAACAAATGTCTCTAGACAGCTTTCTAGTAAAAGGAATTAGGCATGAATGTATGTAGATAGGAATTTAAGTATTTTTCTTTGAATAAATGTTACACATAACATTTTTTTTGGTAGTATTTTTGTTGAAAATTACAATTTTTGAGTATTTTTTTTGGAACGGCACGCATCATTGTATTTTACAGCAATTTATATGGTGAAAATCGTTTCGCTTTGGGACCATTCAAAAATTATGTCACACCTAGGGGGGTGGGTGGGTTGTTTGGTTTTTGTGACAATTGCGACCAAGGGGAGGGGGGGTGGTTTGGTAATGTGACATCACACAATCAAAACGTATTTCAAACTGTAAAAATATGCGGTAAATTTATTTTTTTATTTTTTTAACATTTGAAATTATGAATAGCGGTCAGGGAAAAAAGATTTGGGTCCTGTAGTGAATTAAAACTTTCTTCCCGATAAAATTATAAAAGAATATAGAATTATTAAACAAATAATTGGGGAGGAAGGAGGGGGGGGATGGAGGATAAAAAGGGGGATAATCGACGGGTTGTGACATAATTATGGATGGGGTGTAGTAAAATTTGTGACAAGTGTGACAAAGGAGTGAGGGGGGTGTTTAAAAAGAGGCAAAAAAGTGTGACATAATTTATGGATCACCCCTTTACGAGTAAGACTCCGGAATGAATTATGCTCGTTATGCGAGGTTCCACTGTATTATAAAATGCAAGGTGAAAAATAGTGAAAAAAACGTCAACTTACTCCGGTGAACGTAGTTATGCACTTCTGTGATAATATCCGTGAGAGCTAAACCTTTGATGGTTTTCAATTCCATGATTACTGATGTTGCGTTGAGGAAAAAAACTTGAACTTTCAATTTCGGGCATTATCTATTAGATTATCAGCAAAGGATACGTTCATACGCTTTGTTAAAACGTTCGTTTAACATCCAATTGACAATGTTGGCTATGTCGGCTTTTAAAGGATGACCCACGCACAAGTACACGTTTTCTTCGTTTACGACATCATAAGCCATGGATGTACTCTACACAGAAAATTCGAAAATGAACTAACCAAAGCATAAAATCTAGACTCGTTTGTGGTGTTCACGTACCTGTAAAATATTTAAAACCTTCCTCATGTCTCCCGAACCTAACGTCACTAAGGCTTTCTTGCCATCCTCGGTAACATTCACACTAAACGAAAACCGTAATCATTAATTAAGGTTCAAGAATTACGGGCTCCAAAATTTTCTCAACTAAATAAGTTGTCAACATACGTTTCTTCGCGAATGACCAATTCCAAGCGGGGCGTCATCTGCTCGGGAGTCAACGGGCCAAATCGGAAGCGGGTGCAACGTGACTGCAGAGCAGGGATTATTTTCGAAAGATAATTGCAAATGATGCAGAACCGAGCATTTTCGGTAAACTTTTCAATTACTGTAAAACAGAATGGAGCTGCATTAGTCCAAGTTTTCCACCTCAAATCGAACTCCGAACAAATTCATCGACTGCGACTCACCTCTTCGCAACGCATTTTGAGCATCGTTAGTCATGGCATCGGCTTCGTCTAGTATGATCAACTTGAATCCAGCCCTAATATTAAAAATTGCAGTTATGGCACTGGGTATAGCTGAAAAACACCTTAATAATCACAGAACATACTTGAATATCGTCCGTGTGCTAGCAAAGCTAAGGATCTGCTCTCTCACGATTCCAATGCCCCTTTCGTCGGAAGCATTTAACTGTAATTAAAATATCAAAAATTGCACAAATTTCGTGTGAACAGTCTGGTATGACAGCAGAAGTACTACAAGTAATGTACTGTAGTAAGTTACCTCAAGAACCATAGAGCCAAACTGCTTGGGTGAATACAGCTGCTTGGCAACAGCAAGAATAGTCGAGGTTTTTCCTGTCCCAGGAGGACCATAAAGCAAGAGATGAGGCAAGCGATTCTCTCCCACAAATTTTTGAACTAAAAAGACAGAAAAATTACACAAAATTATTTAAAACATGGCCTTCTTTCATCATGCAGTTTATAGATTGCTTAGTCCCACAAATAATCTTTGTAAGGTTGAATGACTGGAAATTAAATAAAGTTTGTCTAACTTGTAAAGTGACACTAACTTGTGTTAATTATATCTTTGTGGGATATTAAATCATCGAGTTTATCTGGTCGGTATTTTTCAACCCTGTAAACAAAACCAAAAAAATGGTTGACATGATTAGCCTACTTGTCAAACTACTTCCAGACTGGAATTTAACGCAATATAACATACCAAGGAAGATTAGACGATGTGTTCTTGCCTTGAACAACCATATTCGAAGAAATTTTTAGTTTAATTTAGTTGTTTTTCAAAATATAAACCGTCCCAAAAAGACAAGAAACATCCAAACACCACAAAGCGCGCCAAACCAAACGGCGTCTGCTTCAGGAGTTATTTTAAAAAGTAAACAGAACCGTAGTCAACAGACTATGAAAACAGTCTAATAAGGTTGTTTTCGACAACTGAAACTGAGATTATAGTGTAATTACAGCGTGAAACCATGCTCAAACAAGCCGCGAAATTATCTCAAATTCATACATTCCAAAAAACTCTACGCTCCATTTTGACCAATGCTGCCAGATACAACATCAACAAATCCTTGAAAAAGCGAAACAAATCCCTAAATCGTATTTTTCCAGGCGATGAGCTACAAAAAATTAAACTTACAACATACTCGCACCCTCTCAACAAATACCAAGATTACAATTAACCTTAATTCGTTTCTAATAATTAAATACACAAAATTGAGACAACTAAGATGTTCGAATGGAACAAGAGGGCCAGTTCAGCACGCGCAGCGCCGCCTATAATTATGAAATGACTGCATATTTTTTTATAACGTGAGGATGTTCCATTCTCGTTTGTATTTACGCTTAGATTTTGTAATTTTCAGGCCGCAAAGGCCTTGTTGTTTAACGCTAGTCCAGCATGAATGAAAGTGGAACAAGTATGCGCTTTTAGTGGTGGCAATATGGCAGAAGAGGATGGTGAAAACGGTGTGAAGAAGGCGATGGAGCAGTGTGCTATGGTCCAGTCAATGATCGACATAAGTGCGGAACATCTAAACGGATTGCGGACCATTTGTGCGACGAGCGCAGAGTTAACGCAGCAGGAAATCCGCACCCTCGAAGTACGTGCTAAAACACATTTCATTTTACAACCAAAGTAGCCGTTTTCATTTAACCCATGCACGAATTTCAGGGTAAAACGCACTCGAACGCCTTGCGCTACCACTTTCCCCATTGCTAAAGCACGGAGCGCTCCGGCGCAGCGCTCTCGAGCGAAAGTGCCATTTTTAAAGGCCTCAATTCACCTGTGTATATAATACGTTTCATTTGTAGGTTGAAAGTTCTACTGTCCTAGGAGAAAATCTAGATTTCTAGACGCTGTCTGACAGGAAAGCAGACAGGCAAATGTCTGTAACTGGCAAGGTGTTAAAATGTCCTTAATCAGACTCCTAGCTGCATTTCAGAGTAATTAACCTTGATAACAGTTGTCTCCAAGACTGTCTGTCAGAATATGTTTAAAAATCAGTGCTGATAGTGTCCTAAAACACTGCCTTCGTAACTGGGCATGGTTGTACGGGAAGTCCAAGATATAATGTTGGAAATGCGGTTAGATTGTAGGCTGAAAGTTCCGGTGGTATTGCCGTAACACTGCGTACAAGGATTTGTAAAGTGCTGTCTGATGGGAAAGCCTCGATGACAGTTGTCTTCAGGACTGTCTGTCAGAAAACTTGTGGTGCATATCTCTTGTAAACGGAAAACTTGCCAACCCGAGAACTTTCCGAGTGGTGTTCAACTCGATGTCGTGGATTTGGGAGTTCATATTACGAAAAACCTTTCTTGGAATCGCCATTTCAAAAAAAATTGTTACCAACGGCTTAGATTCATTCAACGCGTACTTCGAGAATGTGCGGAAAATGCAGCAGAATCTGTCTACGCAACTCTGGTTCGCCTTATGTTGGAATATTGCGCTCCTGTTTGGAACCTTCACAGGATGGTTCATATTCAGGATATAGAGATGGTCCAGCGTAGGGCAGCCAGATTTGTAAAGGGCAGTTATCAACATTCCGCGAGTGTGACAGAAATGCTCCGCTCCCTAAATCGGGACACTTTGAAGTCCAGACGCGAAAAGTTATCAATGGGGTTATTCAAACGTTTTAATCTTTCTCTTAATTGAAATATATTAACGCCTAACGTCCATTCTAGGAGTAGACGTAACCACTCGAATCCTTCGACCGAGCTTCGTGCCAAGACGGATGCTTACTATTGGTTCTTTTTTTGCGTGCGATTAGACGATGGAATATCCTACCTGGCGATTCTCCCAATTTAGTAAAAATTGAATCTAACAATGATGTCTAAGTCGCTACTGACTTAGGGGAGCATTCTCCCGAAATTGGGTATGACTTCCCTACCGCATGGCATATATTTGCTGACTGTGTTGAAAAAATGAATAATTGTGTACTAAACCGCAGCTTTCATATCTGGGCACTTTTGTACGGAAAGTCCACAATTTTTAAAACTGTCGAAGCATAATTTCCCCTGAAATTGGACCACTATCACCTTTTCGCATTGATTGTGAAGGGACAATGGCATTCATTCGGCTGTTTGCATCGTGTTATCTTCAAATTCACTCGAGTCTCTTATTACGTGTGAAAAATTCCCGTTTAGCTTTTAAAAAACCACAAAACTAATGTTCGTAGTTTTAAATTTCACGATTCGCATGTTCAACTTTTTAAACTTTTGGATTCCAGACGTACGCCACTCGAGTTTACTGACAAAAACCTAAATCTAATCTAAGGGAAATATTGAAAAACAAACAATTGCATGTACACTGGCGAGTTAATGTAACATGTTATTTTCACAGGCCATATTTGTATTTTAATGGCTTTGACTTTCTTTTTTGTATCTGTACGTCGAGGATGCATTGCTCATCGTATCGTATATACGACTGTTGACAGGATGTGCCCGTATTGGTTGGTATAACCTACTGTTTGCAGGTTACGATTAAAATTTAAAGTCAAATATTTTCAAATAGATATTAAAAATACTCTACTTCCTTCTTTATGGTGATGCGACACCCGTATTTGTGGCCTGCGATGCCCTTCTTACGGTTTGTTTGGTTGATTTTTAACGTTGGCCTATTTCTGCAACACGAGGGCTAAACACCAACGCCAGGGGATGGGCCTTCAACACCTACCTGGGAATTTAGCCTACGAGGGGGGACTTCGAACCCCTCTCCAGGGGTCTTTAACGTGCAACAATCAACACGAGACCTCGGTTTAAACTCTCATCCGAAAAAGCCGCCACTTTGGGAATTACATGTAATTTCTCCGATCCGTTAAATTCCCACCGACCTCGACCTGGGAGCGAACCCAGCATCTTAGGATCGAGAGGCAAGCACGTAACCCTCTCGACCGCCGGCGTCAGCGACACCCGTTTGTGTGGCCTGCGATGCCCTTCTAACGGGTTCTTGTCTACCGTACACGGAGTTGCTCGGCGTGATACGACTGGGTCCAAGGCCCCAGCCACTTAACTAGGTGGTTTAGTGGTTCCGCTATCTGCCTTCCAACGGGAGACCCAGATTCGATTCCTGACCGGGTCCGCTACCCTGACCTTGGTTTTTGCGGCTTCCTACAGCTGCTTCCAGGAAAATGCTGGGGTAGTTCCTCAAGATCGGCTGCGGCCTTGTTCCTTCCTCTCCGGGTTCTTTTACTTTCTCTTTCCTTTCACTTGTGCGTATTCTGGATGTGGGCATTTATCCCCAACATTTTTTAAGCCCTCTGTGACCATAGTTGCCTTTGGGCCTCTTAAGCTTTAGCCACCCAAGCTCTTCCTACATTTGGGAGGCTTTGGCCATCCCCTTTCCCCACAATTCTTACTTTCCTCCATCAATCTAACTTTTTGCTCCTCGCTGGAACAATCCACAACAGTAGCCGCTCATCCATAGGCACTGCGGAACTGCAGCACCCCCGAAGAGAAAAGAAAAATGAAACTAAAAGCATACCTAAAATCGCCGTAGAGCAGAATAGATGTTTTTACTCCTTTCAAACTGAGAGTCCAAAATTGGACCAATAAGCACTGTTGTGCTATTCTGCAGTTAAGCAATGGCACTTTTGCGTTCCACAGTTCCAGTGGCAATGTGTTTGCCCGTGGTGCGCATGTGCACATTGGTAGCCGCACACCAGGCTTCGAGGGGAAAAGAGCGCTGTCCCTCCGTTTGAAAGGAGTCCCTAAAGATTTTCTGGAGCAGCACCCCCACTAATTTTAGCTACGAGCCGCCACTGATCCACAACCACACAATCTCTTAGTCGACTGCAGGCACTACGCTACTTTGCGGCGTACCGCTCTCCATTCCCATGCCGATTTCTTGCCGCTACAACTCTCCTTTATTTTGGGAGAGAACAGATCCATCCCTTTTTCTTGCACACTCCACTATCTATCCCTTTGCCGTCTCCTGTCCACACTCTAATCTTATGTCACCATCCTCGTACCGTTACCCGTCAACCCATTTCTCATCGTTTGTCCTGTCCTGTCCTGTGGCAATTCTGCAGGGCTAACTTAAGATGTTCCTCGGAACTGTGCTCAGCCTGTCTGTGGTCCTCTCCGTCAAGCGAATTTACGCGGTTTGCGCATCCGTTAACTGGTTGGTCCTGTGGACCCTTCTCAGAATCAACCGGCAACTGATCGGGCCCTTAAACCCCAACCAACAACATCCAACCAACCAAAAATACTAACATTTTATGAATCTTTTTTGAATGATTTTCCTAGGGCAAACTGATCAAATTATTCAGCCGACAGCTAGTGGCCAAAGCCCGTTTTCTGGAAAAAGAACAGCCGTTGGAACTTGAGCAGTACCCCAGGTTAGGACAATGGCTTCTGGTCGTGGGTTTAACCGCTATGTCCGCCAAGGTAAATTCAAATTTTCCCCATTTCACATCCTGATCACGCATGAACACCCGCTGATTTTTTTAAATTTACAATTTTAAGGGCATCTGCAGCAGGGTGCACTCTCTCGAGGAACTGCTCAAGATGACCGACCACGAAATAAAACAAAAACTCCCGGACAACGGCAGCAGAGAGGAAGAAGAGAGGCGACTGATCAGCGCTCTTCAAAATCTGCGCAAATACACCGGCAAGACTGGATCTTAATTTTGCACCCGCTGATTTAAATGTGGTTTTATCTCAACCGTTATTTATAAATTGCAGAATATTTGCGGTTGGATGAAAAAGCCTTGGGGAACGAGCTCGACCTTCACTGGGACTCCTGGGATCAGGGATTGCCGAACAGCGGCGGCGCGTCTCCGAGGCCCCCTCGACTGAGGTCGGCTCGGTCTTCGGTGCCGTCCGAAGAGCTCCTGAAGAGCAACCCGTCTTCTCCGCCAGTGACTTCATCCAACCCAGTCCCTCCTTGGTCTCCGGCCACCACCTCGTCCGCAGTACCGGTGTTCGCAAACTGCATCGTGCCACCTCAGTCTCAGGTCAACCGTGACCGCAAATACACGCCTCCACCCACACCCCCCATCTCTGCCAAAAAGGGGGAGAAAATCAAATTCCCGACCACGCCGCCACCTCGCAAAAGGCATCAGACAGCTCTCACCAATCTTCTGCCGGACTTGTACCCGTTAACCACGAGCAAGTCGTACGAATCCAAATTGGGCGCTCGCGTGGATGTACCGGAAGAAAGGTCAGAACCGCTGAGAATAGTACGAAAGAAAAATGGGGCCGTAACCGACAAAGTCAGATTCCGTAGACGCGGCCACGGAATTCCCGTAGCCGCAACTAAATCTTCCCTTTTTACGACAGGTACGACATTCGTCCGAGACGCCAGCGGCTGCTAACCGAACCGGGTCTCGAGACCGACCAGGACGAACTCGTTCCGTTCGTGGCGGCCGGCCACAGTTCTTCGCTTACAAATTCCCCGATGAGGATGTCGCCCCACCCTTACAACGAACACCACAACGCCGATGATGCCAACAATAGATGTAAGCCTTCTAAAACCTCGGATCGCGCGTTTCCTCGATTTTTGTAGCCGTAATCTCGTGGTTTTTTTTTTTCAAAATTTTCAAACGCAGCTCCACTCGTTTGTCCGACTTCGCCGCGAACACCGACAATGACGGGACACGTACTGCCTACGAACGTCCAACACAGGTGAGCGACTTCAGAACGCTACGACCGCTTTTTAAATGAGAACCGGAGCGCATCCCGTTCATTGCCCGATTTTGTTTTAGATTCACCGGTGCCCTAAAGATTTCGCATTGCGACATATGCAAGAAACAAGTGATTATTGGTTTTAAATGCAAAGTTTGCAAGTAAGTCATCCTCTCTGTCTTCAAAGTTTTTTTTTTTTTAAATTCTGTTAAAACTTCATTTTCCGCTTTCTCGTTCAGGTTGCGATGTCACCGTGACTGCGCCCTTAGATTGCCGCCGCGTTTCTTCATGTGCGACCTGAACCAAATTTGGAGATTGCAGAGCGACGGTTAGTTTCCCCCCGTTTGCTCGTTCCTAAAATACTTTTGACCAGCGGAGGTAGGTGTGGGCTAATTTCCCGTGCGCTGCTCCTTTTCCGAAGGCAACCATTCCCCCGTCATGAACCGAGGAGCCATCTTGTCGCCGCCGAGTCACAGGAGAGACGGCAACAGAGATCACCGCCGCCATGGCAACCAGCAGCCGACCAGCTTCCAGTACCAAGGGACCGACACCGGCTCGAACGCCTCCTCCTCTTCGGCTAATTCGTCCGCGCCTTCATCCCCAGCCATCAACTCCCTCACGCATACACCTCCGCTGCTGACGGCGAGGCATTTTGATTTCGGAGGTACACCCCCAGTCGTTAACGCCTCCACATCATTGTTCGCCGGTGTCTAACTTCTTTTTTTTTTTTCGCTTCTGGCTTAGATATGGAAAACAGCATTTCCCTGGATACGAGGACACTAACGGAAACTAGGTTAGACGTCGCCCTCTAACACGTGGGTGTAAATAAAAAGCTGCTGACCTTTTTTTTTATACGAGTCACTTTTCTCTCTCTCACTCTCGTAGCGAAATGGTCGAAACGCAGAGGTCGAACGACAGCGACAAGACAATGTCCGGAACTTCGGGTAGCGTGAGCGTAAGTTGATCAATTTCTCTCGTGATGTCGTTCGGTTTTGTGTTTTGTGGGACCTGATTTTGTTTTTCGGCCAAACCACAAATGCCCATGTTTTTTTCCTCTCCGCAGACCGACTCGGAAAAGACGTTGGCAGGTCGGGTCGATTCCCAGGACAGCCAGATTTCGGACGTCGACTCGGTGGATCGATCCTGGCCGAGACAGAACAGCGTAAGAGAACATCTTGTCGAACGAGTCGAGAGCACCTTTTTTGGAAATTGACTTGTCCTTTAAATTTCGTCTCGCAGATGTCGTTGAAGGAATGGGAGATCGACTTCAACGAGGTGCATCTGGAGGAGGTCGTCGGCATTGGGCGTTTCTGCAAAGTGTGGAAGTTAGTAAAAATGGGGTTGCGGCTTTTGGCCGGCGCGTGACGGCTTAATTTCAAAACTTCTCTCTATTTTCAGAGGAAGCTGGCACGGGGAGGTCGCCGTTAAGGTGTACAACATGGACGCCGACGACGGCAACATACTCGACGCTTTTAAACAAGAGGTAAGCGATAGACTCCATCAGGGTTTTTTGTAAGATCAAATTTTACGCTGCGGCCTCAAGGCATTACGCAGTCACCGCATTACCTAGCTTGTCTCGTACGCAGGTGTCAACGTTCCGGAAAACGAGGCACGAAAACCTGATTCTGTTCATGGGGGCCTGCATGAGGCCTCCCGACTTGGCCATTGTCACACGGTGAGTCCATCGCCTACGTTTGGAAGCGGATCGTGGCCGCGGCTTGATCCTAAAAACTTTGTTTTTATGTCCGGAAGGTTATGCAAGGGGATGACTTTGTACTCTCATATCCACCGAAGACGCGATCGATTCAATCTCAATAAAGCCATCATAATTGCTCAGCAGATATCTCAGGTATGACGCGTAATCGTTTACGTTCCTCGTTGTCCTTCTACAGGGTTCCCCCAGAAATAAAATATTCAACTTCCCTGACTTTTCCAGGTTTTAAAAAATTTTTTTTCTGACCAGCTCAAACTGCAGAAAACTTGTATTTTTACTGGAGAAAAATTAGTTTTTTACATTAGGAAAATCGGATTTTAATTCCCGAAAAATGCAATTTTGCATCAGAAAATTTGTTTTTTTACCACAGAAAAATCAGTTTTTTACTGTAGGAAAATCGGATTTTAATTCCCGAAAAATGCAATTTTGCAGCAGAAAATTTGCATTTTTACCACAGAAACATCTGTTTTTTACTGTAGGAAAATCGGATTTTAATTCCCGAAAAATGCAATTTTGCAGCAGAAAATTTGTATTTTTACCATAGAAAAATCGGTTTTTTACTGTAGGAAAATCGGATTTTTATTCACGAACAATGCAATTTAGCAGCAGAAAATTTGTATTTTTACCATAGAAAAATCAGTTTTTTACTGTAGGAAAATCGGATTTTTATTCCCGAACAATGCAATTTTGCAGCAGAAAATTTGCATTTTTACCACAGAAACATCTGTTTTTTAATGCAGAAAAATCGGATTTTTATTCCCGAAAATTTGCATTTTTACCACAGAGAAGTCAGGTTTTTACTGCAGGAAAATCGGATTTTTATTCCCGAAAATTGCAATTTTGCAGCAGAAAATTTGCATTTT
>JAQGBW010001878.1:0-22756 GCA_034698625.1 Julus scanicus | reverse complement strand
AATACAATTTCTGCTTGTTTCTTTTTAGTGTTTTTTATCATTTTGATTGTGTAAACGGTCAGAACTGCTTGTACTCTAATGAGTGTTGAAATAAAAAAAAAAAAAAATAATAATAATAATATTTTTCCATGAAGTATAACTTTATTTGTTTACACGTTTTTCGAGTTGCTTCCTATTTTTGTGCTTCTTGCACTGTTCATAAATGCAAATCCAGAAGTGCTAGTCTTATTTTAAATGGGGTATCTATATCCAAGGAAATATCGGAAACAACTTATATTAATAATGTGAGAGATTTCAAATATCATATTCGTGGGGAGCCAGGGAATAATAATTCCCTGGAATAAAAAACATGTCTGGATTTAATCCAATAAAAGTATGATGGCCGAAAATCCAATTTTTAGTACGTGGGAAAATGGACGAGATCGTGATAAAGGCGAAAATCTGTCTTTTTTTTGTAAGGGTCACCAGGAGTGGATCTTGGATCGATTTGAGCTCCCATATCGATAATCCCATCAATCAAAGATAATCATTTTCTCTCACGTGACTCCCTTGTTCTTGTATCTCTCTGCCCCTCAGTCCTCTTATTCCCCTGTCACTTTCACTAATTTCACAAAGGTTTTTGAAAAATAAAAAATGTTCACCGGCATACCTTGGCATACCCACAAAATATGCTATTTATAAGCAGTTTTTAGTTTATAAAAGTTCGTTTTATACGAGTTTCAAATGGTATAACGAACGATTGGACTAAAACATTTATACATTTATTATACTTGACTTGTAAATTAATGTTGTTCTAGCCGTATAGCGTTGGGTCATAAGTAACGTTTGAAGCGATTCTTCAATTGACCTAACTATATATATTCCCCTTAAGATGGTCAATCATGTACTTTGCGATGCCATGATTTGTGATTGCCCATTTCGTTCGATGGCGTGATGCAACTTCACAGCCAGAATTTCCGGTCGTTCCATTCCATTCCTTCCGTTTTATGCAGATTTTATTTACAACTACGAATGGACCATCGGTGCTGGTCACATTTTATGATTATCCTCCATCGTTATCTCTTCATTTTGCATATTTGGCTAAAAGGCTTGTTGAAACGCATTTGCGAACTTAAAACTGAAATTTTTTGCTAACCAAAAAATGTGTTTAATTCTAAATTAAAGATAATTCTGACAGTACAATTATGCAGGAATTGTTGGCATTCAGGAAAATTCCTTTTCTTTATGTTGGTAAGTTATTGTTGTTGCCGTTTGATTTTTAATGTATTTTCCGATAATTCTGGTTTTCCTTAAATTAAATAACATTTTATATTTAAAACATGTTTTTGTATTTAGGATTGTGTTGACATTAATTTGCGAATCTCCATCTTTTCCTTTTGACATATTTCAAATAATGAAAATACAATAATTTGTCATGATTTTTTTTTTCTCCTAAATTTAAATAATTGCATATAGGGTACTAATTAAAATTGTAAACAGTTTTATAAATGGTTATATTCTTTTATCGTTACGTATATGTGTCGTTACAATCGACCATGAGGAGGAGATCACTGACTCTCTGTATATCGAGTTGCTTTATTTTCGGTTTTCTTTACGTAATAAATAATTCTGCCACAACGAGAGACGTTTGTAAGGACATCCCTGAAAGGTAGCATCAGGCAAGAGGGGATTTTATGCCCGACCCCCCTTCCTCTCCCGCACCCGTGCTTCAATTGATGGCCGAGGCAATAATGAGAGGCCCCAATTGCAAAATCAATATTTCGTAAATAAATAAAGAGAGGGATGGGAGGAGGTGATGTCGCTGCGAAGTGTAAAAATATGAAGCAGGTAGGGAACAAAAATGCCTGAAGTATGTGCATGGTATTGTTCTTGAAGTTATTGATAGATGGCGCCATGATGAAAACGCGAATGTTGTTGTTACGGATAGGTTTTTTTTTTTTTTTTTTTTTTTGAAGTTTAGGGATTTTAAATATAGCTACCATCGATCATCTAAGTATAGTACAATTTTCGACGTCTGTCTATGATAAATTCGAAGGTAATGAATTCAAATCCTGCTTTATTTTTTTAATTTTTTTTTTATTAATTTGACTCAGATTAGTCGCCACAAGACTCAATATTTTTGCATTAAACTGCAGAGAATTAACGATAAAACTTCTTGAATTTGTTACGGCTGTCAAGTAATTTTTCTCATTCTATAACGTTCTACTGTGTTTGCAGTGATATGGTTGCTAGCGACCTGGAAAATCAGGCAAAGTCATGGAAATTAGTGGTCAGGGAATAGTGCACATTTCGGTGATTTGTAAGAGAAAGTCAGGGAACTTAGTACAGATGCAGTCTGGTAGCACTGTATTATCTGTGGCTACTTGACTCGTGGTGACATTCAACTAAAATTAAGAATTTGACAATGGAAGAAATACCATGAATTACAGCAGCCGAAGAAGACAAAACGACAGTTGTAATTTTTGGCGAGGCCGATTTCTTCAAATTAAAAATTGTTTGCAGCGTTCTTTTTTCTAAAATTCCTTTAATTATATTAAAGATGTAAACTGGTTAAACCTTATTATAGTAAGCTTTTATGAAAAATGATAATTTTGATCTGGTAAAATGACTAACTTTCATCAGGAAAAAAGGAAAGCTTTGGTCAGGAAAAATTAGGGAAAGTAAGGGAAACTAGATTGCTTATTTTGGTAGCAACCCTGAGTGACGAATTTATGATTTCAATGATTCTGCCAATGGCGGTCATTCCGAATTAAAGCGATGCTTGAAATGCGTTCAAATACTACTAAATTCAACGTTCTGTCTGAAATGGTTTCCGATTTATTTGGTTTAATTAAATACACGATGTTTGCAGGGGGTCCAAATCAGAAATTTGCCTTCATCTGAACGGATTAAGTCGCACCATTCATCGGCGGTTATTTTATTTTTTTCTTTCCACACGAAACTGATATAAACTAATTAGCATGCTTCAGCGCCCTCTTGTGTTTCTCGATGTATTTATAGAATAAATTAGTAGCTAATTACTTTTTCATGACGTTGTATTATTGTTCACCGGCTATGCTCATCTTCAACAGCAACTAATTCACGTGGGACTACTTTCATTCTCCAACCCTTAGTGCCCTTTAGTCTCCCCTTAGATTCCCTTTAATTTACCCTAGCCCATAAGATCTATAAAGTTCGAGGGCTTGCTGATAAGCGAGCATAATTAAGGCTCTTACTTAATAACATTAAAAAAAAACTTTAAAAAAACCCACCTAATTTAGGCATTATTGTACTTGAAGAGCATGCACTAGTATATGTGTCAGGCATGTAGCACCCTCATGCTGACAATTCCACAGTCCCTAATGTATGTTGAACTAGTTTTGAGTTTTACTGTCGCTAGATGGCGAGGCATACTTTTCCGCTAGCATTTAAAAGCCATGCCAAGCGCCATCTGTGATCCCTCAAAAGAACCTAATACAGTATGTCCAGTAAGATTTGTGGCTTCTATAACATACTCACGCTAGTCCGAATTAGCTTTTTTTTCTTCTCCCTAGCCCAATTTGCAGCTTTCTACACCGAGGAAGGACCTAAACCACGACATTTTCACCGATATGTAACTCTTGAACACAGTTAGCGGTAATGACTTTAATCCTACCCATTAAGGAGGTGTTTAAAAATTCAAATGAAGCATTTGCATTCCCTAAGTGCCATCTCTGCAAAAAAGCCTCAAAAAGCATTAAAAAAAATGTGGCGCTAAGTGCCACAAAGCGCCTTAAACAGTAAAGAGTCGTTTGAGAAATCCGATTTTAGCCCCCTCTGTACCTAAATCTGTCACATCGTAACTTTCATGCCTGCTTATCCCGATGTATCCTGAAATATTAAGGAGCACCCTTGTCGTCATCATGCTTAGTTTTTTGCTAACAGTTTAACGGCAGTGATACAGTATGTCCTTATTGCATGTATGCCTTATGGAAATTTTGTTTGTTGATGTTTTGGGTCGGGTGAGTTAGTAACCATGCTAGGTCAGCTGGCAAAAAAGAAGGATAAATAGGGTCAGATATAATAGGATATGATAAGTAGTTTACGATTCACTGTGTGATTTGGTTTTTTAGAAATGGTTAACTGATGCGATAGTACTATCAGCAAATATTTGATGTATGCTTTTTTTTATACTGTTCTATCCTCGTTTTTGTACCTATAAATAAAAATTGATCTGTACTACGGATTCTTGCAGGCTCGAAATTGGATGATTCTGTTTCTGTTTCGGCACGATGCAGATGAATATTTCATCATTGTTTATTTGTACATTTCAATTATTCATGAGACCCTCAGGATGTCTATTATTCCGATACAAATGACAAAACAAAAGCACGCATACGCGGTCAGGACATATTTGCCAGCACAATCACACACAACAGGTTCACAAACATAAGACTTGACACATCGTGTATGTTACAGACATTTTCCAAACCACTTTGAAAATTTTCGAGAATGTCTGCTAGAGCAGTATAGATAAGAGCCAACAGATATTTGGTATTAGCATTTATTGTTGAATTTTAGGAGATAAACTTAAGCAGATTAGTACATCTCAGCAAACACAACAAAATTGTAGAATCCATCTACATGCAGACTAGAGTATTGACAAACATTATTTTTGAATTTGTATTAATTTCGCGAAATATACTCACCATGGACCTGACCAGTCAATGCAGCTATGCAGTGAGTAAAATTTCCTCCTTTTATCGTATACCATGACTTTCTGCCCATTTGGTGGCTATAAAACAACATTAAAGATGTGCTTATTTTTTACCGTCTTTTTTTTTTAACAAATACCAGGATTAAGTTAATTGTTCACAGCGCGACATGTCTAGCGTCGTAAAGTGCGAGTGATCCAGTTTATCCAATTACCAACTCAAATTTAAAAATGTACAACATGCGAAAGGGACAGTCATACATAAATAAAATATATTAAGGAGAAGTGTGTAATCAGACTCTTATTAAGGATTATAACATGTGAAATAATTGCTCGCTCGTTTCGCATAAGCAGCTGCGTACCCGAAATTAAATTGGGATAAAAATCCCCTCCTCGTCGTAAGGGGGCGTTGCATGCAAGTTTGCCACTGTAACCAAACAGAAAATAAAATATACAACCAGATTAATTCGTTCCCTCGTGAATTAATTTCACATTCATATAATTATCCGCTTGTCTTTTTGAAATCGGTATTCCATATATGCATGATTCTGGGAACTCGAGAAGGCCATAGTAGAAGCGCCCTAGGATTTAATAATATTCAAATGAAACAATTTGCGTGTCCTAATTTAATTGGGTTAAATCGCTAGGGTTTTTTTGTGGCGTTGTGGACGTCATTCTGTAACGTGAGCATCTTTGTCACGCCAGAGAAAAGACTTGTCAATGTGTCGAGTTCGGTAATAGATATAGCGAGACGGTTTAAAATTGATTTTTTTTCACCAAAACAAATAGTACTACATACAGTTGTTTACACACATTTCAGAATGCCTAAAAGAGCTAATCTTTATCCTTAATCCTTATTGCCATAACAAAAGGATATCGATATTTTTGGTGATATCATTCTAAAAAGTCATTCATTTTGTTGTTGATGATGAGTTTAGAACAATGACCACGTTCCAATTTCTGTCTCAAATCTCAAATTTTTTTAATGATCTGGATGCAAGGATATTTTGCCATTAAAACTAGATGAATTATCAACTTTTGCTTGCCTACTTGTTATGCAGGATAAATTTTAGATAATGGCAAAATATTTCGAAAAATCGTTGAACAATTGAAACTGTTGGTGGTTGTTAACAAGCAATGGTGCAACCTGCTTTATGCCTATATTAAGTGTCGTCCGGAGGTCTGACCTTTGGTATAATTAAATTTCCCCACGATTTAGCTCGCGTTTCTTTTATTAACAAGAGTTAGAGTTGGCATTGTTTCGCACTAATTGCGAATTCGCCAAACTTTTCTGCGACAAATGCACATTTCCATATTATTGTTATTATTATTTCTCGCATTTGAGCGCCCGCTGTGGTTCCCCTTTCCATGGTAATACCCTGTCACCCATGGGGCTATCCTTCAAGTGTCAAAATACCACAGCTTTCGTAATTCCAGTTAATCCTGCTAAAGCTGACAAAGAGGGAAAGATGGGAATATGGCGCCCAAAATATATACGTCGTTATTGTGTGAAGCGGTTCCGCCATTCTTACTCATCCACTTTCTCCTCTTTGGCGTTGAAATGCGCGATAAGGTATTTTTTATTATTCAAAATTGGTTGCTCCTATTCAATCAGATTCATCAAAGCGAGCCTTAAGTTAATCACAAGAAATGTTGAAAACTTGTTGAATTTAACTAAAGTTGTAGACACACCGGGTTATCTCCTCCCAAGACCCGGACAAAAACCCGGGCTCGATCATCAGAGATGAGTTTTAATGTGCATACCTAGATCGGTGAGTTTTAACCTCACAGCCACATGACACACGCAGAAATATACATTTTGGAACATCTATTTATGCTTTATTCTCCTAATGTTTGTAAAAGAAACAAGTAAATCCAAGCTCTTGAGTGGAGCTTTTATAATTGCAAAAAAAATACTGTTTATAAATGCTGAAACGTTTTCTTTAAATAATTACTAATTCGATGTGTTATTATTAAATACACTATGTAAACAAACTATGTATGGCAAGTTAAAATATTTAATTCATAGTTGAAATCCGCAGCTCTAAATTCAGCAATATTGACTATGTAAATTTCACCTATGCAGCGTGTCACCAGATTAGTTCCATCGACATGTAGAATTGGAGGGCGTTCACATCTTGCGAAAATGAAAAATGTGTGAATTGATGAGTTTCCTCGATCCTTGCAGTAATTTAGTGAAATATATATGTGCCAACGTGACCAATAATAATAATAGTAATAATACGTGCGAAAATAATGAAATGAAAATCGGCTAATCCATCATTTTGGTCATTAATGCGTTTCTGGACATGACAATTTTAGCTTTTTTTTTTGACAACTTTTGTCCACTCGTCTTCTATCCCCCTCTTATTATAAGAACCACTAGATTGATTTTGCTATTGTGCCGAAATCAATCTGAAATTCCTTAATCCCTGTTTTGACACTTTGTATCGTGGCTACCACCGGTGCTGACCCCCTCTTGTGGATAATGTATACACCCTCATCATGGCTCATCAAAATCATATTTTGATAAATTGGCTATTTTTTCAGGCTTGAAAAAGTATTATTTCATGCGCTTTAAATGAGAGATCACTAAGGTGGCAAAATATTTAAAAATAACTTAAAGGACCATCAATTCTTTACCTGCAATTTAAAAAATTCGAAATCATGCCTGTTAGTATAAATTATTTATAATAAAGAACAATCTTAATTAGTACGATGAATAAGTTCACTTCTTCTGATATCATTAAACTATAATAGAAAAAGACTACTTTTGCTTGGAAGTTGCGAGTGTTAATAAATGCGATGATCACTGCACACAAGTATGTAAATATGTAGAAACAAATATTTGTTTGTAAGCAAGTAGTGATTTACAATATTTAATTTTTTATTAAATGTCATACAACAATTCCAAATATTATACAATATGGCCGAAACGGATGAGTATTATCCGAAAATTCATAATTCACGCGAATTATTTTGTTTTTTGCACACTTTCTGACCTTCCATCAAAGAATTTATTTATATTTAGAAAGCTTGGGCTTTGAGGAAGTTGTGGAACTTTGTGGTACTTTTTTTAACGTTACTGAACGATTTGATGTACATTTGACTTGCTGTGCTTCTAGTATGCTACACCTATTGCAGACCTCTATTAAAGTAGAATTAGTGCTCAACAATTTTAGTCGATAATATTGCTCTTTCCTTTGCAGTCTTTGACACTATTGAATTCATGAGCGTAGATTAATTCTTACATGAGCCGAGTTTTAGCTTTACTCTTGATTAATTTTTTTTTTCTTTTTTTCTTTTTTTTTTTAAATCGACAGAAATTCACTTAATGTGCCACTTGCAATTTTCGAAAGTTGTTTTTTATTTCCATTTTTTTTTGTTACCGTTTGTGGGGTGCAGGTCGATACCAACGATATGAAAATGATGTGTAACAAACCTAAAACGACTCTGAAAAGCTATTTACGCAAAGTCCATAGGCTCCAGTGTGCCAAACGTAGGTATCTGTCACGAAATGATTTATTTCCCTTCAAAGTGTGGTAATTACCTAAGCAGTCGTGTTTGGCAAACAATCCGCTTGAAGGAGACATCAATCACGTGTGGTTTGAATTTTTTTTTCCAACCTCCAACATATTTTATCTCCAATATTTTTTCAAGAAACTCTTTTAAGCTGCCAAGGTGCTATGGATTTTCCGCCATTTTTAATCATTGCTTTTTCTTGTTTTTCTCGCGTAGCTAATGTAATGCTCAACCCATGAATATTTAATTCGCTCAATTAATTACCACCCCCCACGTGTGCACTGTATAATGACGCACTGGTCATTGGTTTTGGTCAATTTCGTCATTTGCCGAGCGGCGTTGTTCTCATTCGGAATGACGTTGGGAATGATTACGCCGCTCACATGCTGGGATGCTGCGGTTATGGTTACCATGGTCACAAGCTGGGTTGCTACATCCATGTATGTAAGCTGTTATGCTACATCAATTGTCGACATGCCTGTAGGCTGGGATGCTGCATCCAATAGATTTAATTGATGCACCTAAGATGCTTACATTCATTGAGTGTCATGAAACTTGGATGCTGCACCAAAAGTTGCTCAGGATACAGACGGTTATCCGTTAGGTTAGAATGTTGCATATATGTTTATTCTGGCTACCTTCTGCATGGGGAGCTACTATAGTGCATTTTCTATGCATATTTCTATAGAAACTGCTCAGTTGTCTTGGCTACATGCCAAGAGATGCTGTGTATGCAGACATGTAGTATCTTCTCTTTTCTCTTGCGTGTTCATATGAATAACTTATAGAGGATGGAAATTAACAGGTGTTGCATTTTCGTAAGCGATTAATTTTATACGAAAGGTCGTTGCCCAACTTGTTTTCACATTGCTTTTATTAAATATGTTTTTCTTATTAAATACATCGCAGTAAAGCGGTTTTTCCAAAAGCATTCGCTCACGTACCATTTATCAAAATATTACACTGGGTTTTTTTTTTCGTTTTTTATTCGTATTCTATTGTGAAAGATTATGTATGAGCTGCTTTTATATCATTTTCCATTAAGCTTAGGTGGTAAAAGAAAATTGATTTCAAGTTGCACAGATTTTTTTCCCTCCTTTTCTTGAAAATTAGTGGTGTAAGCAATTTCACAGCTATACGTATGGGATTGTTCGGAAAGTGGTCTCTTGGGGACACCTGTGCGAAAAGAAGAATTATCTTTATTTTAAACAACCCTCGTGTGTTAGCTACATGTAGTATTGAAGTCTACGATAAAGTTCTTTGGAACGCAAAAAATGGAACCTATTTTAAATTTTGGTTAAATCCATGAAGGCATTCTCCCGAATTAAATTCTTTGGAAGGTAGCTAATATAGAAGAAATGATGTCTTAATTGTCTTTAATGGATTATTGCCCTGTATGTAACTGTGTAGCTCCATATTAATCAATATGATTTTTTCTTCTACTATGTTAATGCAATTTATTCTATTCAATTTCTATTATGTTATACGATTTTATAAAAATATTGCGACATTGTTTGGTTAATTGCTCAGAAATGTCCTTTGTCCAGGTTTTGTACTTTTATTCTCAGCTCAACTATTCAAGCATTATATTCCTAATTAATTACCTTGTATTGTACAGACGGTAATTCAGAATCACTGAAATTACTTAAATCCTAATAGAAATCCATATAGTTAACGTAAATTAAAATAATCCTAGCTAAGTGCCTGGCATTTGGAAGGATTTAGTATTAAAAAGATGTGAGAATAGCCAAGCAATAATCGCCGAAACAATTTTTTTTACACAATGGAAAGCCTAAATGAGTTAAAGATATGGATTTACGACATTGTTTACGGAGGAATTTTCTTTGGAGAATGATTTGAACTTCTATTCTATTCTGAAAAAAGATAATGTTTAATCGAGATTAGTTTCACCATATGTATTTTGCTATAAATTTAAAAAATGCTTACAGGATACACGTCACGAATCCTAATGGCACTTTACATTGGGTTTAAGTGGCACTCAACCTAGTTGCGGGTTTGACAAGCACTAAATGGAGAGCTGATTCTTCGATGCAATCTTTGACTTTTGGCAATTCCAAAACAAAATTATAATCTAATGTCGGATTATGCCTTATTGGTATATTCATCTACTCTTTATAAACTGAAATAGAAATTCAGAATTTTTAACTAATTTTGTTTACTCTAAATTTCGAATGTGGCTGAAAAATCGTCTTTAAACACTCGAGTTCTATTAGCTAAAAAATACATTTGATGCAGTAAACATAACTTATGGACTATCCTTTTTGAAAAGCGCCGGGGTATATTTATACTTCGACATCAGTTTTGAACTGGGGACTTGGATTTACTTGCATACATAATATTTTATGCGTTTGATCTGTTATCCAATAATTTTAAGAAATGATTTCAATCATTTAGAATATGCCTAATTTTGACAAATTAATGACAAGGGCTGCTAGGAATCATGCAATAAAGAGAAAAAAAATACTGTGCAAATGACAAAGCTCAATCAAGAGTGCTTACAATTGGGATAGTCGGACGAGGAAAGGCAATTTCTCAGTAAAAACGTCACCGGTAATGAGCGCCCCCTCGGGGCTTTTGCTTCGCTCTTCGTACACTTTCTCGTGGGACCCGTCAAATAGTTCAAAGGGAATAATGGCCATTTGTTCCGATTGAGGGATCAACTGCTCAGAAGCCAAATTTAATTTGCTAATATCACTGCGCGACCAATTATGGATTCGAGTAAAGGAGATCTATAATTATGGCTTGGGTTATGTCTGAATGCACTACAATAAATAAGCAGCACCTGACTTTCGTTAAGAAAGTCCTAACCAAACTCAATAAGATTAAATGATAGTGAATATCCAAATAAAAGAATTGAATTTTAATTATAGGTCCTCGTACAACGGATTTTGCGAACTTTCAATTTTGTTAATTTCCTTTTGGAGCTTGCATTTGCATGGATTGTCATTTTTAAAACAAAAGAATAACATTTCGAGGAAGCTGAAAAAAATTGAACAATATCAAAATAAAAATAAAAGCTAGGATTTCTTATTTATTTACTGGCTACGCAACTCTGTTACTCCCTATGCATCCGTCTACGCACGAATCTTGGTCTAACGATTTGAGTGATTATGTCTACTCCTAGAGTGGCCGTTAGTCGTTAGAATATGAAAAACAAGATGTGAATAACAAGAAAAATTGAAACGTTTGAATAACCCCATAGATAACTTTTGCATCTGGACCTCAACGTGTCCCAATTTAGAGAGTGGAGCATTTCTATCACACTCGCGAAATGTTGATAATCGCCGTTAACAATCTGTCTGACCTACGCTAGACCATCTCTATTTCCTGAATCTTAACCATGCACCTGTGAGGTTTCCAAAATGGAGCACAATATTCCAGCTTATTATTGCTCCTTTTTGTGTGCATTCGATTAGACGTTGGAATAGCCTACATGGCGATTCTCCTGTTTTAGTAAAAATTCAATCTAACAATGATGACTAAGTCGCTACTGAAGCAGGAACATTCTCTTGAAATTAGGTACGACTACCCCCCTCCATACCATATAGCATTCATTTGCTGACATTCATTAGTGAGCACATCATTATTATTTTTGATATTCAATTATTACGCAATTTCGTGTACTACGTTTTGAAAATTTAGTTGACGAAAATCAACGATTCCTTCGTCTTTAATCAGTTATCATCGAGTATATATAATAACATTTTTCAAGCTCATTTCTGTATGAACTTCTCTTACATTATACGAAAATATTGCCTCGAACAATTTGTGCAGGTATTCTGATAGAAAGATGATTGCATTTGAAATCGTGTGTTTTGGCCCGGAAAGATTGATTAAATATAAAAAGTGGTTTTCGTGGATCGAGTTTCGAAAATATGCATGATAACTGTGGGCAGAACGCTGGCAGCAACTCCAAATGACAATTAACGCAAATTATTTTGGATGAAATCGATTTGTTGTTATATACTCAGCCACGCAGGGAAAAAGTATTATTACGTGAAAACCCACCGCATGCGTCCGATTTCAAGGTCTTCTAAGGTGCTGGTTATATATTAGATCCTCAGCCAATTAATAATCAATATTTGAGCCCGAGTTACGCCCCAAAATCATATTTCCCCCCACCGATTTTCCCAACAAAATATGTGTTTCACACAGAGAAGCTAATTTAGGAGATGCATCTTAGGGGGTTAATGGATGCCTGCTCCCTATCCCAATTCCTTTAAAAATTCATTGATGGCAAGGTAACGTTTTCCATCTGGGTGAAAAAATGAACAGATCCAAAGACAATGTTTTATACGAGTCAGGTATAAAATGATTGATAACAACCGAAGGTGGGGGGGGGGAAGCATTTCTTGTTGGGGCCATGATTTAATTTACCTTAAGTGCTCGCTAAATAATTGCTAAATTTGAGTTGAGGGTAACTCATAAAGCTAGTCGTGGAGCTTATATTGAATCACGTATATTGTTTTTTATTTTATTTTCAATAACAATAATACTATTATTGTAAATTGACACCGCCTACTGCTTGTTGTTAGTCCTTGCAATGTCTAAGCAGAACTCAAAGTGATTGATATCTCGTACTTGAGAAGTTTTAGAAAGTTGTAAAAAATGCTGTTTTTGTTGTTGTTGTTTTTTCTCGTTAAAATACTTAAAAAAGTATAGACAAAATATTTTCTGGTTTCCTTCGTTTTTTCGTTTGGGTATATCGCTGAAAATCCTCATGCTAAAAGGAGTTTTTATTACTTTATATATATATATATATTTTTTTTTTAAACGAACTGTCTAATGCTTAAATGCTGTTAGGATAAAGGGTGTACACCGAGGGACTACCGAAAGACTGTAATTAAAAATTACCTCTTCAATGGAAGTACGGCAAAAATCAAACTACCCTTAAACTAAAGCTTTTAAATACACATTCTTGATCGTTTTTGTGAAATAGCCGTGTAATTATGTACCCAAATGGCCAAATTTTGACCAATAAAGCATTTAATGCATGGTGACTCCTAGCTGAGAATTTGTAAATGCATGGGATTTTCAGTAATTTTGGGATTGAATGCTTTCGATTTACTTTTATTTTGAATAATTCCGCGAAAATGTTTTGCTTACGAAAACTTAGTAAAAGTTGACGTCCACCTCATTTTCCTCGCTCGGTTTTCTTTTAATAAGCCGGCAATTAAATTCGTTCCGCGGAAAATTTCGCTGAAATTGTTTAAATGCGCCAAAGGGGGGAGCTTGGTGTATCTAATATACTTATGGTATACATGTTAACATCGGACTCGCATATAATTAGTCGCTGCAAATTCTCAAGAGAAGCTATCCCCGATAAGTTACACAAAACGTAAAAATCTCTGCTTTTAACGAATGATTCCCCAAGGAGTCATTCTCGCCTCCGTATATTGCTATGCTAATGCGCTGGCCACTCTGCTGTCCAGTGAGGATAAGACCATTACAAATGGACTCGTTTAGGGATTTTTGTTTATCGGGTTTCGCCAACTTTGTTTTGAGTAATTACGATTAAAGACTCGTGCAGCCTAATAATAATTTTAATTAATTAGTAAAATGCCATGCGTGTGGAAATACCATGTTAAGGCATTGACGGCTGGTTGCACGGTTTTCTGTTTAATTTATTATTTGCTTAATTGAAGATTTAAAGATGACGGTCTGTTAAGGCACTATTATATACTAGATGACGCACTGAAATTAAAATTTACAGGAGAATACTTTTGGATATTTATATTGAAGTATGTTGAAAATATGGTGATCCATTCAACCTACTCATGCAAGTTTCTGAAGTGAAATTCCTCGTAAATATACAGTATCTGGGCATTCTCAGAAATTTTCTTGAAAACTGTTGAAGCATATGCTGGAGGGAATAATAATAATATAATCGGGATTAACTTGTGTTGATTGTGTTTTACGAGTGTAACAGCGTCTCATTTTCTCAAAATCCGTATTTTGACCAGTTCCGGGAAATTTCATTTTCTCATATGTCAGACAATAAATTGATTTTCGGTCCACTCAAGAGAGAATCGTTATAAGATGGTGTCCAGTATTGCTCGTTGGTCCAATAATGGCGTTTCTTACGCAATTACCGCATCAGAAATTGATTCTGTATTGGCAATTGTCTACAAAAGAGAGAAATAAGAAAGTAATTTATCATGTCGGAGAAATCAATCCTCGCGCTACGTGGATTATTATTATCGGGAAAAACCTTAAGTAAGAGTTCGGAACAAGAAACTTGACCAAATTCAATTCATTTAGGAGATTAGGTGCGGCACCATGTGTGTACAGGGCGGATGAAAATCCTGTAAATAGGAAAATTTGCTTTGATGTTTGATGTTATTGAAGAAATAAGATTTTAAAAATTAAGCTTAAAACTTGTGTATCGTTATGCTTTCTGTGCGGAAAATGTAAAGGAAACTGGCTACCCTATTCTGGTTTACCTTATGCTTGAATATTGCGATCATCTTTTGAAACCCTCACAGGATGGTTCATATTCAGGAAATAAGAGATGGTCGAGCGTAGGGCAGCCAGATTTGTTAGGGGCAATGGTAGTAGACAGAATCACTCAAATCCTTTGACTGAGTTTCGAGCCTTCTTCTTGCATGAGTTTAGCCTTCCTGGTGAAAGTCCAGATTAAGTAAAAATTCAATTTAACAATGATGTCGAATTTCCCATATTCTAACGTCTAATGACCACTTAACAATGATGCTTTTAGGTCGCTACTAATGCAGGAGCATTCTCCTAAAATGTTTGACGATTTCAATTTTCAATATTTCTGTTTTAAAACTTTGCATTCATTCACCTTAATGGATCATCTTTTTAAAAAGTTGTCTTAAGACGTAAATACGTTTTTTTTTTTAACTCGTAAATATTACAAAGCGTCAATTTAATGGGTTGGCAATCAATTTATTTCACACGAACGGCGTATCTCTCGTCAGCATCTCTAGAACAGCCTTTTGTTTCTAGCTAAATTTATAGATAAGATTTAAATCGGTGATTAAAACTGACAGGAGCTATTTATTCCGATCACACACGTTGAAGCCTAGGCGCCTAGTTTTTTTTGCCTTTGGGTATGAGAGTTTCAGCCTAAATGTGGCGTAGTCTAAATTAAATCAATTTGATTATTGGCCCTGGATTCAATAATTACTGTATTATGTATATCTAAAATAACACATTATTGTACGTTATTTTTCTTTTTTATTGACTACAAGTTTTTCTCCGTTTTTTTTTTTTTTTTTTGTTTTTCATTTTGCCACGTTTATTTAAAGCATACAATGCTTAGTTCGATCTATGTGTTTTCCATAAAGGTATCAATGAAAATCGAATCTTGTTAGATTCAACGAATGTTTAACAATTATTTCCATATATTTGTTAACATGTTAACAATATCGCACTTTTTTTCTTCTAAATATCAAAACATTTATTTAAAAATGAACTGAATTGTAATATTATTTCTCCATATAATGAATTTAAGCAGCTATCACAGCATTTGATTAGATTTTCATTGATAATCCTATAGCTTGTCAATTTTTTTTCTATATTTCCAGGTTTAAACAAACAAACAATAATTCTTTCAAAGATGTATAGTCAAATAATCCAAACATCTCCTATAGTTTATTCAGACAATATCTACCTGCAGCTCAGCTGTCCATTTATCCAGCGTCACCTAGGGCAATGAAACGCAACCATTGGCGGCGGAAATTGTTTTCTCAAATGTCGAATTCTTTGGTCTGCGAGTATCCTATGCAGGTTGTTTACTGCTGCTCGTATAAAATATCCCATGTTCTCGGAGTAAACATTTCCCACGGGCATTCACTGTTATTAATTCTGACAACTTATTGTTTTAATGATAAATTCTATAAGCGTTGTACATCGTGTATATAAACTGCAACTCCCTAATGCAGTCGCTGTTATTTGAAATATAATATTTACACGAGGAGAAAGTTATCCATTTCGATAATCTCCTAGCTCTTTCCATCTTATCATCTTACAGTGCAAACGGAGTTTTCGAGCCTAACAATTCCCGGGCGAAATTTCTGAACATTTAATTTCTAAAAAAGTTGTTAATTTTAAAGACGACTTTCGGTTACTTAGAAACTGTTGTAAGGTTTTGTACTTATATTTTCTGTGATCGAAGCACTTTTCCTTTGTAATGTTTTTGTTCAGCACTCTGTGAAACTATATTTGCGATAGGCGACAAATTAATATAGACGGTTGTTCTTCATTTCACGCCACATCAAGTGAAATACATTTGAAATATAGGTTGATAATGTACTGCGTCTTATATGTGTGACCGTTCTTTCGGTTCGGTATAGGTTTTATCATTCGATAGAACTGGAAATCCGAGTTTTATGGACGGAAAGCAGAGAACGATTTTTCCCCATCTAGCCCCACTATAGCTAATCAAATTAATTTGAATTGAACAAATAACCTTAAAGTTAATACTGTATTATTTCCACCAAAAATCCAGCCTCATAGTAGTTCCTAATTGCCTATCGGGTTTCCGACAAATAATTAGTCTCTAATAGTACTCTCGGAGTAAGTATGACCGCCTAATGTCAGCGTTTTCACCGAATCTCGTCCAAATTGGACGAAAATTAATTTGAATTTACGGATCATCAATCAAGAGCCAATTTCGCAGATTGAATATCAGAAGTGTTGGCCTTGCCATTGGTCAGAAAAACAATGACCACGAAGGGCGTCATGCACAATGACGCTTCATCTTTTTCCCTCTTGCTATATAGTACTTCATATTTTTATTTTATTTTTGATATGAAAAAGAGGGAAAACTTGATAGGGCTTGACCGATGCGAGGATCCTTTTCATTTCTTTGATCACGAATCTGGTTCAATCTTTTGTCGCAACTTTTGCTGAGTCAGGGATTCATTACAGGACAATTGCATTTAAATAACGTTCATGAGAACAGGAAATAAGCGACGGGAGGTGTCGCTGCGTGTCACCCGTCATTAACACTGACCTGAATCCATGGGGTCGGATGATAATTAAGGAAGATTTTTGCTACTATTATTAACTGGTGATGCACCCTGTTCAGAGAAAGTGGTCGTAGCATATATAAACGCTTTTACGTGTTTTTTACATGTTCTGTTCCAATACTGGCTATCGTTAATCCAATATACTTAAATCTTACCTATTCTTATTTTATTTTAAACGTGAATTATTCTCCACTTGATGAACACTCGACGTCAATGTTCAATTGAATTTGAAAAAGCTAAGTGTTATTTGGAATATCATATATGGAATTGCAAATATTCGAAATGACTAAGTATCCGGACTAGCAACAAAATCGTAATCATCGTAATTCATATGTATGTTGTTAATCTTTTATAAACTGTATGTCTTCGTTTAATGTAAAAATGGCAAATGTGTAAAACTGCTGTTCAAAATTATACTCTTATCTTAAACATGCCTCATTATCATAAAGGGTGGCAAGAAGTTTTTACCTCGTTTCCCACTTTTAAATATTCAGCATGAGTTAATCGTGTGTTTATGCGACAAAACAGAGGTTTTCATGATCATTTACACGTTGTATACATGTTCATTTTCCTTAAAAAGAGACAGTCTCATGGTTTGGTCGCTAACACTTGCCTCTACGTACACCGTGTCCCATAAATTAAAAATATAACGATTTTCTGCCTTTTCCCATGCTCCATCTTCACATTAAAATAACAATGAAGCGCCCCCTATAACTCCCCTTGTGTCCTTGTTTTCGTGCATTTTTCAGTGAATTGCATTTAGTATCTCTTCGTGATTTTGCCCCTATTAAATTTGGGCAAATATTTTGCTGCCGCTCGAGTGTTCGCGTATGATAACGATGTTTTCCTTGGTACGTCGGTGATTAGCCCTATTGTTTCGAGCATATCGTAATGAGAAAATTGCGGGGATGAACTCGGAAGTGGACTAAGGAGAAAGGGTTTATTCCCACCAAAAATTAAAAGCTTTTGGTCAAGAACCCTTAAACTGGTTTCAGACTTTCATTAAAATAATTTTATTAAGAAGGTCAAGCGGGTGGTAAATTGTTTTGCCATGCTGACCCAGCAGATGGCACCCGATTCGTCTTGGGCATTGTCTCAATGTTATAAAACTACTGCTTATGTTTCTTTTGAAATCAATTTTACATATTGTTGATGTGAAGTATAATCCTATACATGTTGCCTGTACTATTTAAAATCCCATTTAAAATGGTATTCGTATATACAATTGTGTCCCATTTCGGACAAACTAACCTATAACTATAGTAGTATTTTGCGATTTAGTATAATTTATTTTCATTTTTTGTTTGGGCGTATACGCATAGCTAACCCTGACATGAAATGGTCGAAGACCATCTTCGTCTACAAAACAGTACGCTTTACAATTTTATTTTATATTATGAAAACATTAGGTAAGTTACGAATATCCGCATTACATTAAACGCAGGTGTACTTAAGGTTAAATAAGATTACTGGGTGGTGAATAAGTAAAAAATGATTTAAGTATCCATCCTAAATACCGGTTCCTCGTTATTTTGGAGATAATTTATAGTGACGACCCAAGGGCTAATACCGTGTAACTAGGGGTTATGACTTGGACTACAGCTTATAATTTCATACTCAGAAAAAATAACGCCATTGTTGTCAAAATTCACGCCGAAAATAAAAGGGAAGCGCGAAATGATTTATTTGGGAAAACTGCAGTTTTTGGGAGGTTTTCTAATATTGGAGCGATTTGATTGTAATAAAATAATTGGTGCTATGACAAGATTTAGGTAATGAGTAATTAACTTTACACGTATATGTTAACTATGCATGCAATGTGCCCAACTTTCTGTTGATATTTAGCACAGTATATGATATTTGAATGGTGAAGTATTTATATGAAGTATGTTCAGCTATTGTGATTTACAAAGCTTTACCTTGTTTCAATTGTTTAAACGTGGAAGCGCTTGTAAGTTTTAATGTTTTATACGTTACCTTTTGACTTCAAAGATGTATACATATACATCCAAAATAACATTTCAGGATGTTGTTAATAAACTGGCTATTCATGTTTTTATCTACACTCTGATGTAATAAAACGGCATGCTATTATAACTTGGGTAATAAATCCGTAAAATTTGACGTTTATTATATGTGCGATATATAAATTGCATGTGTGCGCGCAACTTTATTATAATTTCGTCGTCCGTCGATAAAGTCCATATCATTTTAGAAGGATAATAAATGCGTGCAACTGACCAAAGGGCGAGGGGCTATCTAACTAACTCTACTAGAAAAGTTAATTTTTGTTTACTCACTATAGTTTGAAAAATCTACAACAAGATGAAAAAGCTGATGAAAATCAGATATTGGACCTATAATCAAGTGCTTAACATTTTTGAATCTGGTAAAAACCATCAATTTGCGTCGCACATATATACTATTATCTAAAAAAATGTAATAATAAAAAATAAATAATATGACAAGGCTCTTGCAATGTATGTAATTTTTGAAAAAAAAAAAATTCGGCAGTCTCTGCATAAAACGCATCTGTGATTATAATGATGAAAGTATACACGGGATATTATATACATTAAAGAAAAAAATTAAAAGCCGTCAAATTTTATAATTTAAATTTACTAGTGAAACTTTTATCTGATTATAAAGTTAATAATATATTCATATCTGTAACTGTTTAGAAGTCGTGTTTAATTAAGAATGATTTGAAAAACATGTTAAATGTATATATGTATGTTTGATTGATTATCTTTCATATTTCGTGACTTTCAAAACACATTTTTGAAATATTTTCGAAATACATGTGCTGTAAATTTATAGGATTAATCATACTTAACTTTAATTAAAACCAACGTTTCCATAAATGTATTTTTAAATGTTTGGATTACCAAGTAAGGAGGAATGGATTAATTAGCCATTACCATCTGATACATAAATTAACGACTGTCAAACTTTATTATTAATAAGTTTTAATGCCCATTACGATGTAGGATAATCTTGAACATTGTATGAACAGCTCATGCTAATCTATAAAAATCTCCTTTCCTTTACTTTTTATCTTTAAATTGTTGTATTAAAAATATGTTGTTGGGCACCCTGTATGTCCTCCAATAACAGTAATGGACTCGAATTAACGACGCCATTTTATTCGCTAATAAATCTGAATTTACGGATTTTTGAAAATCCTTGTTCGGATTTAATCTGATTAGGACTTTGATAAGCCAGCGAAAACCTGCAGGTGTCCGGATTTGATCAAAGGATTATTATTTCGTTGCAATTTTTTTTTCATTGACCAACCCTCTGCAAACGGCGTTGTGACCCCCTAGATTTATGACCCCGGGGGCAAAGAGGGTTAAAGGTCACGAGTTGAGGGAGCCCAGGGATTGCTGGTGAATGACGCTAATTCGGAGTAATTCAATTACATCGAGAGTTGTCTAGGTACATTTGCTCATTTCGGTGAGAAAAGGCCTAGCTCGAGATTACTTCCTAATGGATGACTTAAGCCTGGCTTTGTTTACGGCTTAATGTCAACTTACTTTAATTCTGCACAAATTATGAATCGAGGATTTCGTTCTATTTTGTCTTATTTTGCCTCTCGAGGCCTAGTTTTTAATCTTAAATGGGATATCACTCGCAGTAGGACTTGATGGCACCTGGCGGCTGCGTTTGGAGGCAAACAATAAACACCAAATTGGACTGCAAGGTATCTTAAGGACAAAGTAATCAATTAAGTTTATGGTCACTTTCGCCATGCCGTCCGTTGATGTTCACAAACATGCCAGCTATTCTTGTTTTTATTTACTTTTATTAAAAGGTTACGATGATGTGCATAAATTGGGTTGGCAGATATATTCACTTATTAATTATTAAATCGCGATTGAAGACACTTTTCCAAACTATCATTAAACCAATATCCGAAGTGTTTTATCTTATCATAAAATCGCTTAATCTCGATTATCCATCGACCGAGTAAGCGTTTACATCGATATTAATAAAACTGCACAATCACGTTCTTGATTATCCTACCCCTCGAATTATCCATTTGTTTGTCATTTTTTATTGTCACTCAAATTCATTTTTTTGTGTCCTACGTCCCTAACTACGATATTAATCCATAAAAAAAAGAAAGGTTATTAAATAAAGCTCCCAAAAATTATTATATGAAATCCATTAGTAATTGTTGCCATATCAATTAAACATTTTTTTTAACGTGAATCCATTGCCCATACCAGAAGGTTCCAAGATGACTTCCATGCACTGCCCAGTAACAAAGTTTCGCTTTTTTTAAAGTTTCTTCCTGAAGGATTCTAAAAGGAAACGTAATGCCCTGGGCATTAATTGTTGTAACTTTGCTAATCAATCATTCAAAAGGTATTTCCTCAGCGATTACCTTATCCCGTGTTGTGCATCAGGACACTTATTACGCGTTTTTTTTTTTTTTTTTTTAAGATTTTTCCGTTGCCATTTTCGTCCCAGGGAAGCCATTTTTGTGGCCTCAACGCAACGCAGTGGTCGTGTGTATATGAGGATTAGCTCGTCTTTTTTGCTAATGATAATAGTGTGTGCGTGGCTAAGTGCGAGCGAACACTATGTTCCTGCTTTCCCAATATTAAAAACGGCCCTTTCTTTGTTCAGCCCATGGTGGCAGCCATTAAAATGGCCGAACAAAAGGCAGATTTGCCAAGATTAATTTCCGCCCGTCCGACAACAATGGCTCCCTCTGGATCTTCGAAGTCATCTTTAAGGTTGGTCCCCTTACCCCAACCCGTAACTCTGTCCCCCTCCCGAATCCTTAATCCCAACCTTTTTTTTTTTTTTTTTTTTTTTTGCTGGGCCAGCCCATGTCGCAACAACCCAGCATGAGAACTTAGCTGCAAATGGTTTCCTTCATTAAGTTGCTTTGGTGCAACGCGAAATTAATTTCTGATCCCCTCCGAAACCAAGGAATGCGACAACGTTTGCGTTTTGTTGGCTTGGAAGGCAGGTCTTAACTGCGTCGTTTCTTATTTATGGCAATAGATGGCGTTCGCGTTGATTAGTCACTTGGTCACCTACAATCATTATTCCCCTAAGTAGTGTCACTAATTTCCATTCACACTTATGTATTTTCAATAAAACAGATAGATATTCGTCGTACTATCATGTTAACGAGTGAACAAGTCCACCAACTAACGACACGGCGCCACCTAGTGCGAGAAGGTGTCCCGAATCCTCCGAGAGAGGATCCAAATGAACTGCAAGAACTGATCAGCATTGCAGGGCAATATGGGGTGGATTTCGAGCTGGAATTCGGAGCGGATAAATCAGGAATCCTGGTATGGAACAGTGCTTCTACAGATCCAGGGTCCTGGTTGTTAAATGGAATACCTGTGCAGCAGATGATGCAATATGAATACCTGGGGGTATTGCTAGGGAATGGGAAAAAATACTTGACCTCCATGGAGGACAAAATGGTTACCAAAGCGGGGCGTCTGGGAGGACTACTCCGCATGCTTGCCTTCCAATCATTCTCACAGTATGAGATGATAAGAGAAGTCTGGAAGGG
>JAQGBW010001877.1:0-22767 GCA_034698625.1 Julus scanicus | reverse complement strand
CATTAGCCATGGCTTGATATGGAGGTGGTGGCCTGGACACCACTGCTTGATAAGGAGGAGGTTGCACGAGTCTAGGTGGTTGAGGCCCTAGAGGTAGTTGTTGATGCAACTCAGAAACCATAGGCATGGGTGGCTGCCCAAATTGCCCAATTGGAGGGCGCTGCTGCATGGGCATCATAGACTGCGGATTTTGTGAAGGCACTTCTTGGGGTAAATAAGGTCGCATGATCCGTGGTCCAACATTAGGCATCATTCCTGGAATGGGCAATCCACTTAATCCAGATACAGAAGGCATGTTGTTCCCAGGAGCCCTGTTGATGTTTCCACCAAGTTTTCCCTTTGATTCATGCTCCTCTGATTTGCTTCCCATGCCGGATTCCAGATGTTCATCTTCAAACATATCACTATTTTTCAACTCTTCGGCCTTCTCGATATCACGACGCTTACTAAACTCAAGAAATTTTGCCTAAAATCAAATAAACATAGCTCATTTTCAAATTACTCCACGTAACTAATAAGTAGAATTCATTTGAACAAAAATGCGAATACTAAAATTTGGCTCCATCATTAGGGTTTGGATTCTGAATTTTGGAATATGTTAAATTGCCATTTAGTAATTAAGTGTCCTTAGCACATGTACTCATTAGCAATGCTCAACACCATATATTAGAAAATTGAGAGGTGCGGATTACTTGCCTGAAAATCGGTTGTCGGGCGTAGTGCAGTTGCACCAGTGGTTATCTGTTTACTAACAGTTTCACCAGGTTCCGTTTTCGGAATAAGATGACCAGACTGAGGATTTTCTTCAAGTTCCCTCTTGATCATAGATACTTTGTCAGGACTGCCTATTTTTGATTTTTCCTCCTCTTCGTCAAGATCTTCATCTTTATCATCCAAGTCTAAGTTTTCATCTAGGATATTGGTCTTCTTGCCGTCGCCAACTATATCTTTATCCAGCTCAGGGTCAGCATACTCGAGTATATTAAAATCATTTCCTAGACCTAAACAAAGAAAACAAATGCACATTATTCTATTAAATATTTTCGGAGTACAACTGACTGTTTATAAACAGATTTTATCCAAAATGAGTATTTCGGAATTACTGAAAGACACCCACCGAGTAATTCGTCATCGTCAAAATCGTCTTCTGGATCTCCAACCTTTTGATCGGATGGATCTTGGGATTCTTTTTCGATTTTTCGCAGTTCCTCCGCAACGTTATCAGCTGTTGTAGTATCACCTTGCAATGGTACGTCATGCATGTCGGCATCAGAGGCACTTCCGATGTCAGTATCCAAATCAGAAGTTAGTAATTGGTCGTGTTCACTCATTCCAGAACGTGTAATCTGGTGATCTGAAATTTGAAATGAAACAATATCTGAAAAAATGTAATAATTATGTTCTATGCGTTATAACAACTAAATTTAATAGTTTCCCTGTTTCGTTTTAGCTATTGTTGCAAAAAAGCATTATTATTCAATTTGTTCTATGTTCTACTCCCTTTTGTAATTTAGATAACGTAAAATATAAATTCTCCAAATATACTTACTTCCAACTTGTTGAGGACCTTGTGGCATATTTGATGGACTGTGAAGGACTGAAACTGATTCACTAGACGGAATATTGTAGTTCATGAGATTTGCTTGATGTTGTTGAAGTCCAACATTTGATGAAACGATCCTTGGCCCAATAACGCCCTGGCGTATCATACCCTGGGGTAATTGATGTCCTTGCACCTGTCCCATCATAGGCTGATTAAAAACGCCCATTTTGTTTGGGGATCCTGGAGCAAGTCCCATTTGGCTCAGTCTGATTTGATTAGCCATAACTTGTTGAGGCATTCTATGCTGCTGCTGCTGTTGTTGTTGTTGCTGCTGCTGCTGCTGCTGCTGCTGAAGCTGTTGTTGTTGTACATGTACAAGATGATCGTATGGATCCATTGGGTTGTTGGCCTGATTGTTCTGAAACCCTGTTGCCATTCTTGGACCTGCAACTCGCAACTGACTGGGATGAAGTAACCGCTGTTGCTGCTGCTGCTGCTGTTGTTGTTGTTGTTGTTGTTGCTGCTGTTGAAGCAGTGCCATTCTTATTTGAGGATCATTAGAAGTAATTCCCTGAAAGCAAATATATGATTTGAGAACACTGCTTTTGCCAAATACACGTTTTCTAAGTATCGATAAAAATATAAACGTTAATAAATTTCACAAAAAATATATTTACCTGTAATCGAGGATCTTGCATCTGGCCAGAATGAGAGAACTGCCCTAAGAGTGTTTGTGGTTGTCCATGCATAGGTTGGCCCCCAGGATTTTGTCCCGATGTTGAAACAGCTGTCTGAATGTTCATCCGGGGTCGCATGTTTGGAGGATAAGGTTGTCGAAAGCCACTGTCCATTGGGATGATACGTGGGCCTACTCCAGGCATGCCTGCACATATTCAAGATTAAGAAACGATAATTAAATAATGTTGAAATGTAAAAATTTTACTTTCAATAATAACTATGAAATTAGAGTTTCTTTATTTCCAAAAAGTTCCATGAACACATTTCAATGTACCTATGAATGGCACAGACCATTTCATGGGACCTATTAAAATCAACATTACTAACCATGTCGCTGCATTTCGAGGAGCGGCCTAACCAGCTGAGAGGTCCCAGGTCGAATTCCCTCTGGCATTCCTTGGGCTGGTTGAGGTAGTGGCTGATTCTGTAATCCACCAACATTGTCACCGCCTTCAGATCCTTGCTCTAAAAAAAAAGAACACGAGATTTTGCGTAATTATAAACAATCTGAAATCATATGTCATAGCTGGAGATGTTTGGAAGAATAATTCTACCAACCTAACGGCCAATGCCTTAGTGGCATCTGGCTTTGCTGCTCTCGTAAATGCTGTTCAATGTGCTTTTTCATTTGCTGCTTTTGCAAAAGATCCCGCAGCTGTTGACGGGCCATCACCTGTGCACGCTCCGGTTCCATAACTCCCGAAGGTGCATTCAGACCTCTAACGCGCAGAAGTTGATCGGGCATTGTCGACTCCCCTTCAAGATGCCCTGCCATGGGGAACTGCTCGAGAGATCTTCCATTCGGCCCTGTGACAGGCGATAATGCCGGTGGGTGGGATCTTGGGGTTCCTGGAGGTTGAGCGTATGGATCTTCCATGGGGGACAAACTAGGGCAAGGGGTAGTCGGCGTGCGAGGTTGATTAAAATGTTCAGAACCTTGCGGATGCTGAAGCGGAGTTGACATTGAATCGCAGACCGGTGAAACCTGATGTGGCGAACCAGAACCTTGGGGAAAAGGGTCAACCGGGCTAGGTTTCAGCCGGGGTCTGGGTGTACCGACAGGCGACGTGAAAGGCTCCTGTGGACAGGGGGTATGAGGCGATTGGGCATATTGCTCTTGGGGCTGCAATTGCGGGCGCTGATTCGGAGAACCGTGCACAAACGCATCTTGCTGATGAACAGGTCTTGGAGTTGGCGGCTGCTGGGCATATGGATCCTGTTGGTTTCCCGGCCGTTGTGATTGAATTTGGTTACCATATGATTCTGGTGATATTTGAACATGACCATGCATTGGCTTATTGAAGCCTTCCACCGCTGCAAGGGGTGTCTGAGGTGGAGAAAACGGGCTCTGGGCAGGTCGTGAAACCATACTCTGCTGGAGAAAAGGCTCAGATACAGGGGTTCTAGGTTGAGAATACGCTTCGGGGGTAGGTGGCTGAGGATGGGGGGTGGATGGCGGAGTATGGAAAACGTCCGGTGGGCGGGGCGTAGGCGGACCTAAAGAGTCTCGTGATGGTGGGCGTGGCGTCATTGGTTGCTTTACATATATATCTGCAGCCATGTGTGGCTTCGACGTAGGCACAGGAGGGGGCTGGTTGCAGTACATATCAAGCGGTTGTTGAAGGCGAGGGGTAAATTGCTGTCGGACATACGCATCGGGCAACCTCACGGGTGGGCGACCAATTTGAGGGTTAATCTGTCGGTGCTGAATGTGCGGACGTATGAAGTGCTCTTGGACTGGGCCTGTAGAAGGACGAGGCGTGCCCGGCATCTGCGCATACGGATCATTGCACTGCATTCTGATTGGTGAATGGATCTGAGATGGATCAATTGGTGGTCTCACCCGAGAAACTTGAATAGGAGGCGTAAATGGCCCGCCGAGCTTTGGAATGCCCCCAGATGGAGATTGCAGGGCATGCGGTGAAAGAGGAGGAGCTGCAGACTGACCCTAAAATTTAAAGGATGTTGCATTTAAAAACATCTCCCACAAGAACTATGATTAGCAATAAAGACTACATCTGCATTTTTTTATGCTGAAATGGAAATGACATGACAAAGAGTAGCAGCACTACCTGAGGCGTGGCCACGTGTAACTGGCCAGGCATCGGGGTCCTCGGATGAACCTGTGACTCGTGAACCAATGCTGGATGAGGAGCATGAGGCTGCTGGTTTACTAACGCATCCGGAGCAGGTTGTGAGCATGGCATGGGGGTACCAGGCATAGAGGCGTACACGTCCAACTGTCCTGGACTGGTAGGAGTTGTCGGCGTGGAGGGTCCTCCTGAAGTTTGTCCAACTGGACCTCTCAACGGCTCACCACCGATTATTTGCTGCTGCTGCATCCTTGCCATGGCTGGAAGCGTGGGAAGAGGATTGGGTTGAGTTGGCACAACTATTCGAACAAGATATGGAAGATTTGAAAGAATACACAAGTCAGTGACTACAGATTGAATGTGGTTATCACACAGTGAGACACGATGAAAAGTGTCTATTCGATTACAATTCTGCCACTGAAAATGAAAATTGTTAAATTAAAAAAAAACTCGCTTCTTAACAATTTCCGAAACTCCAGGAAATTATTGCAATTTTAAATCAACAATTTTGTTCATATATTTTTTTTCCACAAATCATAAAAGAAAAAAGCTGCCAAAAATCTTAAAAATAATTAAACAAAATTTCTTGTATGCTGCGCATCAATTTTCAACCATAAAACTGCCACTAACCTTGTGCACGCTGTTCTTGTAGAATTTGCTGCTGTTGTTGCGCTTGATGCTGTCGAAGCGTCTGCAACTGTTTCCATTGCCGTTCTTGCTCCTGTTCTCGCTGCGACTTCTGCTCTCGGACAATTCGATCCTGTTCCTTTTCATGAATAGGAGGGCGCCGAGGAGAATTAGGAGTAGCAATAACTTCAGGTTCAGGGGGCGGTTCAGGGGGAGTGGTAATCTGCTTGGGACGCTTGCCCTGTTTGGGGATGGTGACATTGGTGGTGGCAGAGTTGCTACTCTCTTTCATCTGAACAGAATGATGGTAAGTAAAGATTTTTTGTTGTTGCAATTACATTTCTTAACGAAAAATTCATAAAACACATCCACATAATTATAAATACATATCCAAAAATTGCACAGAATTGTTTGATGCAAGGTAGAAAAGCAACTGTTACTCTATTGAGCTTGAGAAAAAAAAAATGTCACGTTACGATAAAAGAGATGCATCATCAGATGAAATTATTATGAGTTACATTTCCATATTCTAAGAAAATTAAAATAATTTATTTTCGCTGCTAGGTTAATAAACAATTAATGAAACTAGCAAATGCTTTTGCAACGAGATTGATGGATGTGTATCATGAAATTTTCCAACGGATTTCCAAAATTCAAAACTAACTCGCCAAGAAAAAATGTTAATACGAAAACAGGCATGCTTCTTTCCACATTGGGAATTATGATTTCACGGGAAGTCATTCAAATATCAAATCATAAACGCGTGCAATTATACGGTTAGATTATTTTGAAAATTAGGTTTGTATTACCAAAGTTGTGAAAAGCAAGACTTGGGTTATATCAAATAGAATTAGATAAACTGCAGGCAAATTAAGAAGAGAGGAATACCCTGTCATTCTCAACAAAACCACCATTATAAGATCAACCAACCACAACTAGGTCAAATCAATAAAAAATGCATGCCCAAAGACCCTAAACCTGTTAAACCCCAACTGGCTACTGTTTCAAAATCAGAAACCAAACAAAAAACAACCGAACCTCAATAATAATGAGAAACTTACCTGTTGAGCTTTTTGAATCCTGCATGCAGCCCTGTTCTCTCGGGCTTTTTGCTATTTCGAAAAAAATTCGAGACATTTAAAACAATTTCCAAAGTTAAGTGGTAAACAAAAATTAATAAGAATGCCAAACTTACAACATATTGGGTCCTCTTTTCCGATGGTAAGCCACGCCATATTTTTGCAATTTGTTTGGCACGGTCAGTCCAAGCTGAAATTTATTTTATAATACAGTCAGAAAATGGATTACATAAAGGAATCAATTTAAACACTTATTTACTGTAATTTAATTACTAATATTAAGTAACACTCACTTGGATAATCGTTTTTCAAATCGGGATGATTTATATTAGCATAGAGAACAGCTGATATTGTTGCATTTGCTCCTAAAACCTCGTCAGTTTCCCATTTTAAGATGCTTCTTTGGTTATAGGAAGGAGACTCGACATCAGGTTCCGGGGGTACCCAAGGGCTAGGTGGTGGTTCAGAAAATCCAGGACTAAACTGGGGACTACTGAATGATTAAAGTTTTCATTAAAATGAATAGGAAACCAGTTTTGGCCATTGACACGAGAAAATGATTTGCAGTACTAACCTGCTGTACTCTGAAGGATATGGCGATGGCGGAGGAACACTAAATGGTGAAGACATGCGGAGGGTGGTTGGTATCGGAGGGCGTTGGACTGGAGCTTGGATAGGCGCTGCCGGAGCCTGGGGCATAGGGTTTGCAGAAATAGAGAAAGTCGCCTCCGTAGCTGCAAATAAATCAAATTGGCCTAGAGCACAAACAATAGACGTATTTTACAAAATTAAATTTAAGTTGAATACAAAAATAAGGAAAACTTAAAAAAGCAACACAAAAATACTTGATTATTGTCAACAGTATTTTTTAAATGTTTAATTAATTTATTTACCAGCAGATAGACTTTCAGCAACATCATCGGTTAACACCCCTTTGAACAAATCTTCTACCTCTTTACCATCCATTTGAGGAAGACCTGCAAAGTAAATTTGTTGCAAAGAAAAAAATGATTGGAAATTTTGTTTGAGCATGATTAATGACTTGTTCCACAAAATCCACTCTAAAGTTCCACCATATCTGATGAAAATAGATAGCTAGTACATACAAGTGCCGCTGTCTCCAACCATTGTATCCAGATTGAAGTGTGGACTCAATATATCAGTTAAAGGGTCATCCTTATTAAGTGGGTCATCTTTGGATGAACCAGCATCCACTTCTTGACTAGCTTCATCACCCACCAGGGTCCCTTGGGTAATATCATCCAAACCTGCAATTAATGAAAGCTTGTAATTTGTTCTGAACAGGATCATGGGTACACTTTGCACACATTTTTTTGCCAAAAAGTGGCATTACTAAAAAACTACACATTATCATTGAATAGCACGTAGTATTCACAAAATATTCTACAGGTGACGTTCTGATGGAATTAGACGTTTGAAAACCACTGGCATAAATGAAACATCTCGATAAAATACACCTACCTTCGTGTTTCGTAAGATCATCACTTTCATTCATTAACATTTTCACAAACTCATCATCTTGAGGTAAATCATGTGGAAGAGGCAAAATATCTTTAAGTGCTTCACTGTCACCAAGATCATCATCATCAGTTGTTTTACTCGATGCCTTAAATTATAGCAAACCATAATCACATCAATATTATGTCACTAACGTCATTAATTTTTATTTTCAGCAGCAATGGAATAATACCTTAGAAGTTTCTAGAAAGTCTGGTTGGATTGGAGCAGGTGCCGGTACTTTTTCTTCAGCAACTACTGAAACTGGTTTACTTTCTGCTATTGCTAAAGTTACTGGGGATGGGCTTTGCTCCTCGGACATTGCACTAAGCATTTGCTGTTCCTTGCTTGTATCCAACAACGTTTTCCCAAAGAATGCTTCCTGTGAAACAAAAAAAAAAAAACAGAAAAACTTTAACATTTTATTGAACGTTTTTTAAACAAACACTCCCTTGAATATATATATAAAAAAAATTCCAACCTGCAAATATGCTGGATAGCAGTCTCTCAATTGACTTTTCTTTTTAATTTTTCTCTTTTTCCTTGGTTTGTCAGCAATTTCAGAATTTGATGGCGTAAGCAAGCCTTCATTAAGCGTGTGCGACTCTATTTGCTCTGATTTTATAGAAAATAGAGGAACACAGTTAGCAATTTCAGCTCTAATATAAAACAGCTCTGCAAAGTAAACCGTTAAAAAAAAAACATTATACCTGAAAACAGTATTTCTCCTTTATCCAATTCTCTGTGAAGATTTGCACGTCCTCTAGAACGCACCACAAAGCCTCCAACACCTTTAAAGATACGTAAACATATTTTTACTTAAACCAAGGGCAAGTGTGGCAGTGTTCGAAAAACACCTTCACTAATAAACTTAAATATAATAATTTTATAAATGCCATACCTAGCTTTTGAAGATTTCGTTGTCGCTTCTTTTTTCCTGGAGGAACTTCTTCTGGGGCAGGTACTTCTTTTGCAAGATCGTCATCAGGGGTTTCCATTTTGTCCCCTTCAACTGACTGATCTAATAATGCATCTATAACATTTACAAATTAATTTATTGCTCAATGAATGAATTATTTGTCGTGCACCAAAGGCTGATTCGTTAACTCACCGAGTGATAAAGACTTGATATCGTCTGTGTCCTCACTAAGTCTAAGATCCATTCGCGACTCGTTAGAAAGATGCTTTGGTAGTGGTGGCGGCTTATTTCGGCGAGCTCTGGTCTTTTTCGGTGGTTCGAGAACTAGGCTTTTTATTTGATGCATCCCGCTTTCAGACAACTGAACGCCATCTATGACAAATTGAGGCTGTGGCTTCACCTTTATTACCACTGGTTCTGAAAGTGCAAACTTTAGTTAAATACCTAAAGGAACACAGCCGCTTAATCCGATTCAAGCGAACAAACATTTACCTGGTGGAGGTTTTTGAATAGGTGGAGTGGGAGGTTTAGGCGGTTCCACTGGTTTTGGAGGTGGGAGTGGTGGTGGAGGCGGAGGAGGAAGCAAATGAGGTGGTACTTCATCTTTTGGTCGACAAAGGACGCAATGATAGCCATAATCGGCGCACATTTCAGCATCATCTTCTGACTTCATTTCATCGCAAGCAGCATGTAGCCACCTAAACATGTTTAATAAAAAAAGTTGTTTTACAATTCCATTGCATACAATATTTTAACTTGTATATAGATAATGTTAGAATTAAAGTAAGTTAAAGATACTGTCCTTAACTAGATAACAGCTAGTAATTTCAAATCATAATCATTATTAAGTGCTTGAGACCTACCTATCACATTCAATGCACTGAATAATGAGCTCATCATCTTTGTATTTTGTACGGCAAACAGGGCACATTGCAATGCTTGAGCAGGGTCCACATTGTGTGTAATTGCTCTGCCACTCAGCATTAGGACCAGGGTCAGTGGCACCACATTGAAGACAGACAACACACCTGTCACAAGAGAAGTTTGTATTAAATAAAAACAACAATAAGAAAGAATAAACTGTGAAATTCAATGATTTAATGGATTAAGACTTACCACTTGCACTTCCAATTCCCTTGCGGCACCTGTTCAAGTGGAGGATCCAAACAATAAATATGGTAACTAATGTCGCAGTCATCGCACAACAAGAGTCGCCCTTCATCGTGCGGCTGACCACAACCCTCACAAACAGTGCAATCCAGACAACGCCAGCCCTTCGTTAATAATACCTTAGTAACCTGAAAAAATATTATACCAACATCAGTAATCATTTGAATGTTAAAATTGAATAATGAAATAATTATCCTAACTCAAGTTTTACCTTAATGCTAACACAGTAAGGATGGTAGCACTGCCCACATTGAGAACAGGAAATTAAACGGCCTTCTTCTCCCTGGCCATAGCTACCGCACATAATGCACATGTCCTGCTCAAAAAGAATTTATGTGATATTTATTAAAAAAACATTTCTGATATTGAATAATCTGCATTGCATTATTTGAAAACAAACACTAACCTGGGAAAGGACAAACTCGTCACTTGTAGAGCAAAGCACGATTTTATTTTCTAAACCTGGCTCCTCGTCTAATTTTCCAGCTGGACAATCTCCAATTGATGCCTTTTGAAATGAAATATAATTAAATATATATATATTAGTTGAGATTTTTAAAAAAATTATAAAATATGCACAAGGTGGTAAATTCTTAAGATCGTCAAGCTTTGATACAATGGATGAAAAAATGAATTAAGTTTACCTGAAATAAAGGACCAACACCAGAAAACTGTTTTGATTTTGGTTTGGGGCCTCTTCTTTTACCAAATTCTGCTACTTTTGCTCTTCTTTTCATCCCGACAAACTTTGAATTTCCCTTTAAACAAGTAACAGTTATTAATTTAGTCACAATGCCAGATTCATGTTGCAGACATATTTACAAAATAAAAGAACACACCTTTGGTCGGCCCATTCCAATTCTCTTTTTGCCAGATAATTTGCCAATACTTGTTAGAGGTTTTGACGCTGAAATGGGAAAGCCTTTCATGGCACTTGAGGAAAAATCATCAAAAAAAGCAAAGTTTGAGTTGCCAGAAAGCTGCTGCAGCTGTTGTGCACTCTAAAAGGTGAGAAAATAAGGAAAAAGATAAATTATGCATATCCAAAAACAGACAAACAGGATCAAATATATCAATTTAAAATAGGGAAATGATAAACTCACTCTCTCAATAGCCTGCAAATCTATATCCATGCTGCATACTGAATCTTCATTTAATGCAAGCAATGACTCGTGTGATCCTAACAATAGACTACTTTCAGAAACATTACTATCATCTTTGGATGCAGATAAATCTGAAGATAAAAAACAATGGAATTAAAAATAACGCTAACATTCCTCTGGGCAAGCACAGAGAACTTGTCTTACTTTTTCCAGTAGAAGGCCAAACTAATTCTTTACATTCTACTTGTCGTGTTAAGCAACTCTTTCCTTTGGTTGGTGAAGCCCTACACAGAGGACATAAATAATCCGGGGGAAACTCTGGATCCTTGTTGTGTTGAAGAGATGTCATATCCAAATCTCCATCACATTTTCCATGTACAAACCTGATAATAAAAAAAATATTTTTAAAAATATGCGCCGCTTTTGTTTTCCCAGCATTGCTCGTGCATGTTGCAACATTTAATTACATGTAATTAGTGGTATTTAAGTGTTTAAGAATGTATGCATGCAATTATTGGCATTCTTTGAATGAATGCCAAATTCCTGTTTTTGGGATATATAAGAAACTGTAGGATGGTGGTAAATCATAACTATTCTCGCTGCCTGTTAATAAACAGTTAAAGATCTAAACTCTCTGAACTTAACTTCGATAAGTATGCATTACAAATAAGTTGTGAACATGTTGAAAGTCTTGAATGAAACAAAATCAAATCTAGTTTGACCATGAGAAAACAAGATCTCCTTAATTACAAAATTAAATAAAAGATGTGCACTTACTTTTTACAGCTATTGCACTGAACCATTTCCTTCTGCACAGAATGCCGGTAAGCTCGCCCACATAAAGGGCAAGCTAGCCCTTTATTTCTTTGTTGGTAACAACTATCACACACAGAATAATTCATGTGCCATCTTGAACTAGGCCCACTTCCTGGTGTTCGAGCGGTACAGTCGCCACAAACTCGGCAATTCTAAAGTCACGGAAGTGTTAGTTTAACATCACACGTTAGAACAAAAACAACAAAACAATTATCACACATCAATATGAAAGTATTTGGATAAACGTTCTAACCTTGCACTTCCAGCCGTGCTTTGGAATTGAAGTCATGACTGGTCGCAAACAGTAAGTGTGATACCCCTTGTCACAGGTATCACAAACCAACATTTTGTTATCGTCCCCTGGTTGCCTTATGAATCGGAAATTACTCCATTAGTATATTTTGCAAGTACTATATTTTTTCTAAATCTTACAAAACAGATTTTAGCATACCTGCACGTCTGACAGATCTTGCAATCAGGACACTGCCAGCCAGCACGCACAACAGCATTTACAGCAACATGGGGATCTAAGCAATGCCCGTGATAATGATGACCACAACTGGTGCAAAAAAGCAATTCGGATATATTTCCCGGGGTGTCGCATACAACACAATTAGCCTCAGTTTCAGCTGAAAGTAAATTGAATTACGGTACTTACAATGTCTGTTTAGGAATTGTTTTGAAAGTGCCAAATCACATAAGTGTCAATCACAGCCAGTGTACAGACAATTCAAGTTGGTTAGCAGCATAATATAGCAAAATTGAAATGCTGATGGCTGAGAGCAATATCATGATGAGAAATGAGTGAAGTTTGGCATAAGGCATTTGTCACACTGACTGGAAGTTTTCATGCACCTATGAAATGGCTAAGTGCAATATTTTGCATGGTGCACTAGTCTGGAAATGATTTTTAGGAAAGTAGCGTCTTATGAATTTCTTATTAAGAAATTACACTTTTCCAATCTCAGTAGGGCAACTAATGCAGAAAGCCTCAAATACAGGGCGGCGCAAGTGACAAAACAGTTTTCTGGGCAATATAGAAGTTGAAAGAATAAAACAAAAAGCACATGGTACATGGTCTAAATACACAAACCTACGTAAAAGTGCAACTATTGTGTTTGATCTAAGACTTATTTGCACATCACTAGATGACACTGTATAAAAACCACTTTTGAAATAAAGCTCAAGAAATATGATTGGCATCACAGATTTTTGGACACCGTCAGTGTAAGAAATCTGACATTGTATTATGCAATACAGAAGCATAATATTTTTTCCTGTTTGATGAAAAATTAATTACTTTAGCAACTATACAAGTACATACACGTATAAGTGTGGGAATAAAATGTGCACCTTATTCTGTTTATATGGTAGGTAACTGAAATCATATTTAGAATTAAATTCAGGAATTTCCTTCCGTACGTTACCTACATTACCTTTCTAATATTGTCCAGAATTTAAAAATGCAAAACAATTGCACAGTGCAATGCATGAGAGCAGAAATAAATGTTGAGAGGCTAATCTTAAGCAGAAAGAATTTTGGAGCTCAAAATCAAATATCCACAAGGGTTCACTGAACTTTGCCATGATGCCTGAAAGACCATTACCAACAACAAATGAAAACCCACATACAGTGAAACCTCTATATTCGTTATTAATCCGTTCCTGACGGACGGACGAAGTCGTACATAAATAAAAATTTCACCCGAATTTGACCTTTAGTAAAGAGGATTACCCTTGAATGAATGGGTGCAATGTCGCAGGTGAAATTTTGTGATGGATATAGAGGTTCCACCGTACTTCTTTACGTCATTTTCAAGATAAAATAAATGCAAAATTCATAATTATTGTTTTCTGCTTGCATTTACAAAGAAATCTGTGTTGTACACATCAACAGATTCCTTACGAGTTACACAAAAATATCTTATTTGGGAGATAAATTTGTTTTGATTTTAAATCAGGTGTAACTTATGTCGTGAACGGAAAAAAAAATAAAAAGTTTAGCCTGTCATGGAATAAGTCATTTCTAAGTCCAACAATACTTTGTGTTAAGCAAATAGATTAGTAAAAGCAGCACACAGACTAGAAAATATCGAACAAAAGCATCTAACTTATCTGGCACAGTGTGAGGTAATCTACTGCGCTGTTATAATGCAAACAATCAAGCAATAGGTGTGATAATAATATTGCCACATTGCTAATTTTCGAAAAATAACTGTGCCGTACGATCACTTTGGCATTATTTAAGTGCTGCACACATTTTTTGGAACAAAGCTAGATAAAAAATAAAAATCTACCAGTTTCAATTGCAGCAATATAACTCTGTCGCTGGTGAGGATCACATTTCCTCGGTCCAATGTCTGTAAGTGGATGGCAAATTACTTACCCATAGCTCTATGTAATATTAATGCTACAAGATTACCAGGTTAGTTCCTCAACTGAGGGTATTCCTTACCTATCGATGGAGCCAGCTGATGATGTTGGGGACAGAGAAGGGACATTGTTTTGATGTCCTGCAATTGAATAACATATGCAATTAGTTGCCTCATCGATATAAAATATTCTATATTGTTTCGTTCAACACTCATTGAGTACAATATATAAATTTACATTTTGCAAATTATAGGACTAAGCAAAAATAAACTTCTGCAATAACAATCATAATATCTGGTATGCATATGTAATAAGGAATGACAATTCTGCATAATGTGGTGTCCATACTCACTTGGAATGTTCCAGAACTTGCTGCACATGGATAATGATAAACTTTATTGCACTTTGGACCACGACACCTTATGGTAGCACCGAACCGCTGACAGTTGGTGCATTTCTAATAAAAAATTATAAGCCGCTAAGAATTTAAAATTCAACAAATATGTGCTTAACCATATCGTGTACCTACCTGAGACATTCCTGAAACCACAGCCTTATCAACATTTATGAGAACATAATCCTCAGTTTGACAAACTCCGTCCGACCAAGCCGCACAACAGTGATGGGCATATGTATGACCTAGTTAATTGGATAAAAAAATTAGCAAACCACAATGCTGCTTAGATGCCTAATAAGCACAGATATTATCATCTAACCTGTGTGCTCAAATAGAACAGCAAAATCTGGCTCTTCGGCAAATCCAATTACGCTTAGTTCGTCAATGGGCTGAGAATTTGAGTCATCATCGGAACGCCGAGGTGATTTGCTTCTCTCTCTGCAAATCGCAAAACTCGTTAAGTTACATTGGATTAACATGTATATCTCTATTATATATTTAACTATAACAACCATTAAGGAACCTCCAAGTAAGTAATATTTCTTAAGAATTTTCATTATTCCTCCACTTTTATTTTGAGGAAAGTTTAATTATACCATTAAAAGTCAAATTTTTACATCACTATCAGGTTTTTTAATTGTCATAATGTATACCACAATGACCCTTAAATTTAAGAATAACATAGTTAAATAATCCTACCTAGGACGGCCCTTCTGCTTCCGACATTGGAGAGATTTGATACTTTTTTCTGCGAGGGCATCCTTTTCATTTTCGCTCGACCCCCGTCTTGATTTAGGACTCTTGCGAAACGGATTGAACCCAGTTGTAGGTTCGAATCTAGTCATTTCTCCTTGTCCCAAAAGGCTTTTTTCACCAAGATTGCAAAAAGAACATGCTTTCCCAGACCTAAAAATGTCAAGACAGAAATGAAATGTAATTCTTGAAATGTACATTGCAGGGCAATGAAGGGTTCTCTCCGAAGCATTTTATTTCTGGGCAGTTCAGAAAACTGTCAATTAAACAGATAAATTAGCTAGGTGGTCAATAAAATCAACAGAATGGCCCAGTTCGGCAAAAAATGTTTAGGGGAGAACTACGCATAGATTGCATTGACAACTGATTACCAGTGTTCTTGAAAATTTTCCTCTGATACAGACCTCTCGACAGACATGGCACTTGACAAGCTGTTGTCGGAATCTATTACAACGGTTAAGTTATTAATGTTTGTATTTATCAAAAAGGATCTGCAATAATCAAGTTTATAAATAATTACCCTCCATTAAGTCCATCTTTTCTTGACTTTCCATATTTTGTGAAATGATGGCCACAGCAGGTTCCCCAATTTTAGGAATGTCAAGTGATTGCATAGATAAGCCAGGAAACTGATGGTGCTGAGATCGGGCAGGATCACCAGTAGTTTGTCGTCTCCTACCTCGAGGACGACTGCCAGTGCTACTTGACGAGTAAAAAATAAATAATTCAATAACTATTTTATTTACCAACATATGAATAAAACTTAAAAAGCATTTATAAAAGGGATAATGGATTCATTTAATGCTAAATGTTGTGGATAGGAAATCTCTCCATGTGAAATGAACGGCCATGGTTGGATGGGAATAGGTTGAGGATGTTTCAAACAGTTGTGCAAGAACAGTTTGGCAATTCATTGTTGAATTGAATTCATTACTGGTATATTATGTTATTTCTTAAGCTCCAGTCATTGTTCATTAAAATAAAAATAAAATAAATACATATAAATCAATATACTTAGGTAGAGTTTTGCGTTGAATAGGCACACCACCATCCTTTCGGGGTCGACCGGGGCCTCTTCTCTGAACAGCAGACATTGACGTCATTGTCCCTGCTCGCGACGATAATGAAGAGGGTGGGACATCAAAATTGGAAGTTTTAAATGATGAGGATGACGAGGAAGCAATGCTTAAATCCCCTTGTTCAGCCGAAGATGAAGATGACGATGAAGTAGAAGAAGGTGCTGGAACTTAAAAAATGAACAATGCATTATTAGAATTACACAAGTATTAAAGGTGAAAATAAAACCATTTCCAGACACAAATTACATGACAGAAATATAAAGGCGGAAGTGTTTATAGAATTTATTTAATTTTAATTTTGACTTTATTGGATGGCCTAATTGTACAGCTCTGTGAATGTGATTATTATATGTTTCAGTTATTTTTGTTCCATTCTGCTATGCTCATGTTTAAAACAAAGGTTAATTGACAAATTTTGAACAGCAGATACAAACATTGGGTCTATAACATTTACTCAGGCTGTAGAGTAAATTTAAGAGAAAATTTCAAGCATATTTCAAGAACTGTAAGGTTCATCCCTTAAATTTTAAGCACCCTTTCCATTACTAATTACTAGAATATTTTTCATTATTAATAAAAACTGAATATGTTTACAAACTAAAAACAATTTCTTAACTAAAGAAGAGCATTGATAAATGATGTTGCTTACTTGAGGAGCAAATATCCATGCTGGAGATAAAACCTGAATTTAAAATATTTAATGTGGTATTATCTGATGATTCCGTAGAAAATTTTGATTCCACGATTCTTGAATCAGTGGAACTTGGCAAAACATCCAAAGCTTTAGAAGCCATTTGCAATGAATGCGCAACGCTCCACTTGTTGCAGTCTTCATCGATATTCTTGTTACTTGTTCCATGGAAATCCAATTCATTTCCATTCGACTTATCAGGGGGCTCTTCAGGATTTTCGATATTATCCATCTTCCACGATAAGAAATCATTTACAATGAAGTACCAGTATACTTCTCATCATGAGTTCTGCAAAAAAAAAGATTTCATTCTAAGTTAAACTGTCTTAGATCATTAAAAGTTCATAAAAGCAGTATTTTTCAGGTATAAAACGATTTTCACCATGCACAAGTTACTTTCAAGAAAACCTTCAAGAAACCTTCTTATAAAGCATTCCTGAATTGAGCTTGCTCTGCTCTTCACAGAGAGCATAACGCAGAGATTCCCCAGAACACATTACCACCTTATTAGACTCTGCAAGCATAATTGTTCCACATAATGATATCTCATTAAAATTAAAATCATCCTTGACTAAAATGTAGGGGACCAAACACAAGTTCCTAGTACTTTGACCTTTGACAAACAATGACAAAAGCCCAATAGCAAATGCAGGTGCACAAATGCAAAAGCACACAATGAGATGACAAGAAACAATAGCTAGGTCCTAAGATAAAAAAAATTGCAGCATATTTTTCACTTTTGCTTCCTCCATGAAACCATGGAAAATTTTCTAGGGATACCTTAAGCCGGATTTAAAGTGTATTTTGGCCAGCCGAGCATTTTTGCGAACACTGTTTGCAAACGTCCGCGAACACTATGCGCAGTTGGTGTAAACACTCACCGACGCCAAACAGGGTTTGCAAACCTTGTTCTAGAGCGTTCTCGGGCGTCCCGCTGCTTGTCGGTAAACTGACGAATGCTCAAAGGGAATCAGTGTTTGTTGTGTGGTGCCCATTGAACGTGCTCAGGCAGTCTGAACGGGAGCCCCTCCTGCACGTTTGCAAACGTATGAATACGTTGCAAACGTTTTCGAACATTCGCGCCCATTGCACGGCTGGTGTAAATACGGCTATACAGGTTTTTTTTAGAATTCATACTGGAATTGGTCAAAAATGAACAGTAATAAATGTCTAAAACAATCCTGCAAATGGCAAGACACGAGCAATGCACACATTCTTTCATTATTTATAAATGGTTAAGAACGACATTTTATTCTTAATATTGGAATTTGTTCTATAAAATAGATATTCTACAATAAGTACGCTTATATAGTAGCGTGTACATTGCTGGAATAAGAATACCTTTATACTAATATTGCAAACTTGTACTACTGTAACCACTTTTAAAACCATATACAGCCATGGCATTTCTAAAGTGAAATGAAGACATCCAAGTGATCAAACATTATACTATAGGCTTTCCAGTATGGTCAACAACATACTGTAGATTTTCTGATCCTACTTATAGGAAAACGCCTGCTGCTGGTTTTAACTTATTTTTTAATAGTTCATCTACATTACTAGCTCAAGGTGGTTGATAAAAGACTCTTGGGATGAATTGCAGAACAAGTATGGGTGCACTAAGTCGTGTTAATGCGAGGTTAATCATCAGTGTATAGTCTCTAATTAGTAAATCCAACGATATTTTACTAGCATCTAGTAGGCTTGCAAAACGAAATGGATGCCTTCTTGAATCTCATATTTTAGCATGCCTCAACAAAGTTAAAAAAACTGGTGTTGCTGACAGGTGTCAGGAAAACCTATCTCTAACCACAAAAATATGTTTTACAGATTTCCAGCTAAAATATTACTCTATCAAGCGTGGAAAACCTGTTGCAGAATAGGGCTGTTATGTCGAAATGTAAAAATGTGAGGCAGTATAGGTCCCTCTGTAAGTAATTAAACAATTGAAATACAATTATATACATTTACCTACAGTCGACTAACTGGACCCCAGTCTAACATTTAGACAAGTAACGAATGTATTTGCACTGTTTCGGAGTCAACACTAGCATCTTTTCCACCACGACCTTGCAAAACGATCACGCGAAGCGTAGCTAAATAGCTGGTATGGTGGACCAGCATCAGGCGTACTTTATCAAAATGAATACACTGCACGCCTCAAAATATCGACGATGTATCATACAGCGCTCACGAGCCTTTATTTTCAACGCACAATAATTAAACTCTATTGCAATATTATGTTCCCTTATTCATGCTCTGTAATATTTGAAATCGCGGTGAAAAATTAGGCCTATCTTTCTATGTCGATTTTGAGGAGCGTAGTTTTAAAAATGTAGCAAACACTTACCGACAAATCAGCCGCAGAGTCATTGCTTAAATCCACGTGAAAATACTAAAAACACAACGAGCACGATTCAGCTTATAACGGCGAAAACGAAATCTGTATGCAATCTAAGATATTATTTCATGATGCAGTGGAAAAACAATTCTACTTCTTCTAGATCGAAAATCAAAACCAACGAAATGGCGCCATCTTGCTTCGCTCAAAGTAGAATAGAGCGTACAATGAAGAAAGTAGTCCCTTTAGAACCACAGCCATCGTGATTACACTCAATTTTAGGGCTGCTAGCTGTATTATATTTATTCTAAATACGTTATTTTGGCATTTCGACGTACATACGAGTTTACAAGAACCTTAATCCTGCTGGTACATCCCTAAAATCTCTAATTGTTCACCGTCGAAATTGCGCGCATTGATACTTGGTGAGAAGGTATAAAGCCCATTTAGCTAGGCCTAATAGCTCCAGAAGCACCTTATATTTTGCCATTGTACACGAATATTGCATATAATTGCGTCTGAAAAATGGAAATAATTTCCTGGCCGGTTTCACGAGAGAGTATATACAAGTAATTGTTTGAAAGAAACAATAAAGACCATGTGTGCACTCGCACACATCGTCAAAAACTCATGATCAATTAGCTCACCAAGTCAATAGCAAATATCTAGCAAATACTCAAAACGACCATGTTACGAATTGGCTAGGTAAATCAGCTTGCATAACGTAAATAAATGATAAAGATAGCGGCCCTTAAAACTATTACAATAAACCTAAATTAGTTCCAACATATAGTACTGTACATAAAACTGAGTTTCCTTGTTTTACATTAGGCCCCCTAAACATACAAAATGTCTAAATGTACCTTTTAAACAAAAAATTTATAAACTCATCAATAATTCAAAGGATGTATATGAAAGATACATTCAAATTTAAAATCCATTGATACCGTACTTTAGGCATGATGGATAAACAAGTTGAACGTGTCTAAATTGCTAACTTTTATAAAAAGATTTAAGTTTACAGATATTAATATCTGTACAAGATTTTTCTAGCAATTTGCATATTATCCAGAAATATTTTATTGATAATCCCCAATTAATCGGGAGTGTATTTTACAACAAAATTATTCTTCAGAAAGCATCAACAAAATGTTACACAATGTTTGAATTTTGTAAAAACAAACCAAAACACTTGAAATAAAATATGGGAATAATTCACTTAGGTGGCCAAAATTATTCTTTATATGTTCAAAATGTACATTACAGAACAAAGTAAATTGCTTGCTAATAATTGTTAACAAATGAATTCATGTCATTAAATTATGAAAAAGCATATTTTAAAAAAAGTTGGTGTAGTTGGCGATGACCATTCCTATCAATTTTGACTGGCCGCTGCCTCACGATCCCCTGCAAATACAACAAAAAAGACTCACATATAACACAAACATCATAGAAACAACAGCAAAAAAGAAATCTGTAACTTCACTTACACAATGATGTTATTGATGGGAATGTGGATTAACTTCACAAAAAATCCAATGAAACCCATTATTGCGAATCCGATTGCAGTGGCCATAGCAATTTTTTGGAATTCTAATTACAAACAAACAATACACACTTATAAATATATACAGGTTTATGGATATCTGCATTAGAAAACCACTGGTGATTATAATCCATACCTTTCCTATCAGGCTTGGTGCATCTCTTTACTAATCGAATGGAGTCCTTGGTGAACTGTTTACCAGGCTCAACGAAAGCTACAATTTGATCCATGGTTGATAAGGTCTGAAAAAGCAATAATAACAATTATTTTTATAAGATTCCAAAAAAGCCCCCAAAAAAAACAAGTCTTGCATGGGTCAGTCTAAAGGTCAACCACCTTGATGTGCCCCTTTTGAACGAATAACCGACGTTGGATATGTCCAAAACTGTTAATAACATATACATCAAACAAATTGATGGCCACTTCAAATTTTTAGCATTTCGTGACCAGTTCTGAACATATTAATTGTACTCTTTTTATGTACAGAACTGTATATCTAGTATAATGTCTACTGAACCATTCCAATGACAAAATTAACACTACGATTTGCCCTAAATTAACGTATGCTACAATGCAACATAAATTACCAAATTGTGGTTAACAGCCAATTACTTCTTGAAAATGTATTATTAAATATGATATTAAGTTAAAAACGTCAAATATGTACCAAACTTACAAAAATCCACTACGCAAATCCTGCCACGATTCAGCAATGCAAGTGCACGTCAGCAAGAGAGAACAACAGGATTCAATGGGCGGGTTTAAAGGGAAGTAGGCGGGGCAAATGAAAAAAAAATGTACGGAGCTTCCTTTGGACACTACTGTTTTCAAATTTGAATGTCGTATGTGAGCGTTGGCAATGAAAACATAAAGATAATTCACGGTAAATATATGAATTATTGCTTTATACGATTGTAATTTTATTCAAAGCACAATACTATATAATTTTGGTTAATTAGTAAAGTTATTTATACCTATAAGTTGACCATTTTTTCTTCTGAAATCACTCGCTAATATACGAACACATGGGATTTAGCCTTTCCTGCTCAGCACCCCCTGGTGGTGTATGGGTATTTAGCATGACTTTATTTTTATCTTCAATCTGTGAGGATTAATAAACGTTTTTGGAGAAGGAAGAATTGAAAATGTTTGAAATGTTCTATTTTTTGAGAGCCAAATCATGTAGAATAATCATGCAAATTGCTCTTGTGTACCTACCCTGCTGTCAGCATGCATGAATGAATATACAATTAATTGTACGTGCATGGTAGTGTTTGACGTAATTCACAGTCATTAATTTATAAAATTACAATATAAATATGCATAGTTCCCAAAATCAACCTTTAATTTACAACATTTGGTTTTGCTATTTATTTTACAATCACTATGACCATATAGCTGGAATATTTCCTTGTCAAACTGGCCTTTGCCATTTGGTTGTCTTGACGCGAATATACCTGAAAACAATTATTTTCATTTGAACAAATGGGCATTACATAATAAAAAAAATCAGTTTAAATGTACAAATAACGATTTATTAACTGTCGAAATATTATGAACATAATTAAATACGTAGTTTGCCATACACCGGTATTTTGCCTACTAGAAAAACTAGTTATAAAAGTAGTGCATTCCTTGTGATAATAAAATAGATGTTAGCCCATGGATGTATATAGATATAAACAACAATATCACAGTATCATTAGATGTCATGGTCAATTTACTCTTGTATTATGCACAAAACCGCAAATAGGATGTACTTGAAAATTCCACCCGCTTATAGAGAAAAACATACCTCCAAAAATGTCATATATATATACCCACACTTTTCCAATTATAAGATAAGGCACAATAGCCAAGAGAGCGATATAAATACAATAGAAGCGAAAAACTGTCTATTAGAGATCAAATGAGTTGCTGGACACCCATGAGCTCTCCCCAGCCGCTTTAAGTCGTACAAGGCTACTGAAATGTGCATAAA